>JAAEAF010004806.1:0-62646 GCA_011037195.1 Triatoma infestans | reverse complement strand
ATTTCACGTTAGCTTAAATGGTTATTTTTAACTATTAAAAGTGGAGAGCCAAATAGTATTCAAACTAGGCAGTAGAGCCGAGACGACGGCTGAAAGAATATGTCAACGAGGAAGGACATTTAACCGACTGGGCAGTAAAAAAATTGGTTTGTTAAATTTTGTTCTGGCGACGAGACCTTGTAGGACGGACCAAGCATGGGTCGCCTTCCGACTTTGATGACGACATTTTAAAGGCGTTATTGGAACAGAATCCATGTCACTCAATAAGTGACTTGGAAGGGAGGCTTAAAATATTACATTCGCCATCTGAAAAACTGAGAAAAGTCTGGGAAGAAAATTATTTGTATGGTTAGCTCATAAAGTAAGTGAGCAGAATAAAGGAAATCGGACGTCAATTGTCACACATCTTTTCTTGAAAAATTCGAGTCTTTTTCAAACAATATGAGATGAAAAATGGCTTATCATGTCGTTCGCAAAAGTTACGAGATTCTAAAGTAAACAGAATGGTGAAAATACTGTGCCACTGGCGATTCCAGTGGAGCAGCGAGCCAACCCTAACCCCACATCGTGGGGGCTGGGCAACTTGGCACCTGGGTTCCTCCGGTGTCACGGCTAACTAAGGCTCTGGCGGGTCAACGATCCCCCCCCCCGTTGACTTCCTTTTTCTTTTCTTTCCTTCCTGTTATATCCTAGGTTACCCTATCCTGCCTCTTTATCCAGCTCAATCCTCCGGTGTTATGCGACCCGTGCCTATATTTTCAACCCCGGTTTGTGGACTGACATGGGGTATGTTCCGGAGAGCAAGGGTCAGCTCTTCGCATTCTCCATGGAAAGGGAGTCCCTGGAAGTTCTGAGGAGTCTGATATGGTTCCATTTTATGGTTTCGGCAGGCTGAAATTCCGGACTAAGGATAAACCAGGCGACAAGGATTGAGATAGGGCTCCTTCCGCCAAGGCGATCTTCAATTATTGAATGAATAATTGACCTCGGTCATCAACTCCATAAAAGAGGAGTACCAGCAGCGTTATGCGGTTGGATGGAGTCAGGTCTAAGAAATCAAATCAATATTTCCACAATAGGCCAGACCACCTTCAGGATGAAAGTAGGGAGGGGGGGCCTACAGGGGGGAGGGGTTCTGTCCCCTCTGATGTGGACATGGTCGTTGATGACCTCCTCCTCCACCATTTGCGAATGGCTTTGATTGCCTAGGCTACGCAGACGATTTGGCGATTGTAGTAAGAGGTAAACATCCTACTACTATCGCAGAATGGGTGCAAGCAGCTCTTAACCTGGTCAGGAACTGGTGTAGGGAGGAGGACTTGTCCATAAGCCCCTATAAAACCGTAAAAGTTCCTTTCATATTATGCCACAAGCGGGAAAGCCTTAGACCACCATCACTTGGACACACTCCGATTCCATTTGTGCTGGAGGCTAGGTATCTTTGACCGCAGACTCACATGGAATCAACACATTGACAAAATTTCACACAAGGCCGATGCGTCATTCAGAGGTGCAGAAGGGCTTTGTGGGAGAAACTGGGACCTGCGCCAAGTTTGACACTCTGGATCTACACCAGGATCATCAGAGTTACACATGGGTCGCTGGTTTGGTGGACCAAGAGGCTGCAGAAGGGGGCGGCGGAAAGGCTGGGTTTCCAAAGGCAAGCATGCCTGGACTCCACGGAGGCCATGAAAACCACCCGTCTGCGGCATTGAAGTCCTCCTTAATTTGCCACCACTACATATCCTCGTTCAAGGCGAAGCCAGAATGAGCAGGCTGATGGTGCACATCCTCTGCGAGTGCGCCGGTCTGGCGAGGATAAGGTTTCTTCAATTGGGGACAGGCAATCCCGAAGCTATGAGCTTCATGATGGAGCCGCTCTCAGCTTTGCTAGGATGATTAGGGGGGCAAAGCTGGGGGTTGTACTATAATTTAAGGGGATCCACAATAGACCTCGTCTTCTAGGTCGCAGTGGAATGAGCATCTATGGACGCGGCAGGACGCCTTTCCCAACCTAATCTAAAGGTTGGATCGTCGAGGAATAATCCACTGCAAGCTTTTAAATCGAAATGAAACAATCACTGCAGATAAATAGTTCAGCGACTGCAAAGAGTTCAAAAAGAAATCAGAGATATTTTCCGCGATAACCTGCTTCTTTTCCTGGATGTTCCTGATGCTAATGATGGGGGAACGACCGAAACCAGTCGTTAACCACAAAAAGAAGCTACGGAAAATAGCTCTGATGCTTTCCAGCTCTGCGGAACCAACCACAACAACAATTCAAAAGATACTTCACGAACAACGTCGTGCACTCGTTAATCGGAAAAATGGTATTCTGTTGCACGATAATGCGAAATCACAGCAAAAGTGACTCAAAATAAAAATTCTTGAACTTGACTGGTCTGTTTTATAACATCCACCTTACTCCCCAAGATGTAAAGTCGTAACTTGAGATTTTGTACTCTTATTAGTTGTTAAGGCTGTTTTTACATAAATAAGTAATACGGATCTAAAGACATAATAAATGATTTTTTTTACCTCATTTTTGTTAAATTTTAAATATATTTTATCATCACTTTCTGGTAACTTAGTAACGAATGCTCCAGTTCTACAGTCTATAATCAAGTACAAAGGAGATACCTTTGTTGAAATGATAGCTATTGAGTCTATATTGCAAGTACCTAGAAAATAATGAAGTTTAAATATTATTTGAAATAAAAAAAAGTTACACTTTCTAAAAAGATAATATAATTACATTAACAAAAATATGTATTTGAGAACATTGAAATATTCCAAAAAAAAATAGCAAACGTTTTTGGAGAATCAGAACAAATATAGTGTCAGATATAAAAAATCGAATAGTAAATTTCTCTTGATGAGTGAACATTATATTTTTAAAAAAATAATTACGATATGACGCAAATAAGTATTGATATATTCATACCTTATTTTAATCTTTTAATTTTCTCTCCCTCTCTCTAAATATAAAATACCGTTATTGCTTTTGTGTTCCCGTATTAGAGCCCCATCAAAATATACAACTTTCTTAACCGCGTATTTCGAATATACACTTGTGTTTCATAATTCATTATTCACAGCGACCTATACGGTCTATTGTGCATGCTCTTCGGGCGCCGTAAGTAGGCTACAGACGCTAAGCACCCTTTCAGACTCCTAGACGAGTCACCTCGCCTATAGCACCCCCTATGGAATCTTAATTCTGAAGGGGCGTCAGGGAGGATGTATATATTCCTCCTCTTCCTGGTAACAACGCCAGTTCCTAACTCTTCTCTGAATGGTAGCTTCGCAGTCCATTCTACATCGCAGCATCTGCACATGCTATCACTTTCTAAGCCCTAATTCATCAGGTGTCCCCTGAGTCAATAATGCCCCTTAAAGAAACCCATTAGAATGCGGAGCTTATTCTTACTCTTTGCCTGCCTCAGTCTTGGAAGAGATTTCCGAAGTTGATATCTCTTTACCTCTGTGTCGCTAAGCCCAAAAAAGTGGAGATGCGGCAGGCCCCAGAAGTGAAGATGCGGCATCTATTCTTGCCAGAGCGTCCACCATCTCACTCCCTTCAATGCCAACTTGCCCTGGCACCAAGATAACTACATTATATTTAATATTTTAATATGATTAGTATGTCACTGTAATAATAAATGGCAATTAATGCCAACAGTCATAAATATTTTTTTTGTTCTAAGGCGCGTCAATATCTATGTCATTCTCAGTGCACTGCCGATCTCCGGACAGTGTTCTCTCGTTACACACCAAACTGTCCGTCACCGGACAATGCGCTGTAAACGCTCCTAGGAAGTAAATGTAAGGTTGTTGTTTATTTAATTATTATTATTATTATAATTTTTTTAAGCCTGTTACTAAAATTATTATTCATGTGTACTTTCAATATGTAAATTTTTGTGTTATTCACGTAAAGAGATAACTCTATTGGACAGGGGCATAATCCCCAAAGACAAATAAAGATTATTATTATACAATAGATTAACAAAAAAAATTTTATCAAACGATAAATTTTATTTGTATTTCTTTGAATAATTAAGTTATCGCGGAATTTACTATAGATCCATTAAATTCATTTGATTTCAATGTGGGCTTATACGAATTACTCATACTGATGGTGATCAATATCATCTGAAAAGAAATGTTTTATTAAAGATCGCACAAGTTACCATCCAGTCATTTGGATAGTATTCTTGTGAACTGCATGAAGATTTTTTGCCCTCTAGAAAGTTTTCTTTTATTCATTCTAACACTGTGTTAATAGCTCCGAACTTTTGACTTTGGCCAGTACTTAAATATTATATTGGTAATAAGTTAAAATTAAATAATTACCTCCAGCGCAGATCGTAAGTACTCCAAGTAAAAATAATAAGTATATATTAAAATAATTTTGATTCATAGTATACATTTCTTTGCTTACAAAAAGTCGGAATATCCTAATTTCTCGGTCTGAAATGATTAATATGTTATTATTTATCACAGTTTTATCTACAATTTTCACCTAAAATTTTCTCAGAATTAGCATAACACTTGTGTAAATAAAATATTACACAAATCTGTGTTTACTTTTATGTCTCAAACTATATTACTGTAACAATCTCTAAATGGATTAAAACATTTTCTTTAATCTTAGAATTTTGAGTAAAAATATTGTTACAGTTGGCAGGGCCGGCACTAGGAAGCGCAGGGCCCCAATGGAATTTGGCACATATTTTCAAAATGTTATTTTTTAATATAATTTTCTTAATTATATTATTATTATTATCTCCTTTAATTATATTATCAACATAATAATTACTATTTAACGTCTATACAATATCAGAAAACAAAATTAACACTAGCGATCAGTGGCGGACGCAGAAAATATTTCAGGGTGGTGCAATTAGAAAATAGACGAAGAGGTGATTTATATCATTAATTAGAAATAAGTGATCTAGACAAAAAAAGTGATTTATAACGTTTATTACAGATAAAGTTTTATTTATATAATATTAATAATAATTATGAAAGTAAAAGTCTTCTTGAGCCTTCGCTAAAGCATCTAAAACTTCGCCAGCGTCTAAGGAAGCACACAATTTCTGGGAACTGTTCATTATAGCTAAGCCATTCAGTTAAAAGAGAAAATCATATTAGCTTTAACAATAACCAATAAGCGGTAATGAAAAGTTATACTTTTTGTGTATACAAATTTTTAATTACGTGTAACGTGTAAACTGAAACTGATGTTTTGTACTTTTTGGTTTTTACATAAAATCAGTAACTATAAATAATCTAGAATTCTAAATACTTATAACTTACCATAAAAAATACATTAACATAAATGAGCGCATAAGTGCTACTACATGATGCGCTGTCAACGCAATCACTCAACTGAACTAAAATGCGCAACATCGGAATGTATATGTATTGAAAAGGCACGCTATAAGAAATGCATAATTTTTTTCGAATTTTCGGGAAGGGATTTATCCCTCTAATCCCCCCTCCTGCGCCGTACATCTCTGCTAGTGATGATGGTATTCAGTGTGCTAAAAAATGTTAGATAAGGTATTGCATTCAGAAACAATTAAGCCACACAATCCTACTTTCCAACCATATTGGGGTGATAAATTTTATGTGGAGGTATTATGTTTTGTTGAAAGAAAGAACACACAACTTTTAAATAGAGTGACATTAGTTTATTAGTCCTGAAAGATTATAAACTTTATTGTATATTATGTTATCGGCAAAGTATGAATCTCAGGTATTGTATAGAATGTCTAGGCATTTCATACATTACCTGGCTTCGTTGGGCAAAGTAAAAATATGCTTTTTATTTCATACTTGGGCTAGGTATTCTATACACTGCCCAGGCATTCTATATAATGTCTAGGTCGTCTTAGGCAAAGTATGGATAGACTTAAGTACTATATGGCTTAATTATTATTGGCCATATATATTATGGCCTAGTTATTGCTTGCTAAATTTTACCGAAGGAATGCTACTTTTAATGGCTTGTGCAATTGTATTTTCAGTAATCAGATATCACAAACCAGAAAACATAAAAAAAATGTTTTTTGGAAATGGTGTGTTGTGTGAGTGTGTGTAATGAACAAAATATATCAAAAAAGCAAAAAATCGCAACTATCTCAAACTTGATATCCCGTATAGGAACTGCCACCGCATCTGATATGAAGGTTTTGCCAATCTTGTGATCACGTGCTTAGAAATTTGAACTGTAACCTTTCTTATGATGAGGGATTATCCAGTATTTGTATAGAAATACTATCTTAACAATTTTGAAAAATTCTAGCTTAATACTTCCAAGCCAGCAACAATAGATCTACATATGATATTAATTGATTTGGCACATCGATGACGTTCAGAAACTCGTTTACTAGTTAGAAAATCTCGATTTATTGGAAAGCATACAAATTTTTATTCTAATTTTTCTCTCTAGAGTTAGAATAATTGTAGATTTTTGTGAATAATGCCTTTTACCAATTACCCTTTTACTAGCTGAATATGATTCTAAATAATTCTTTTAGTATTTTGTTTATATAACGTAATAGAATCAGAATCGTGGCTTTTTTTTTTTGAACAGTGTCGATCTGTTGAATAATGTTTATTGCTTAGTGTTGTATTTTGAATACGAAATGATTTCGTTGTTTTTTTTTAAACTATTATTCCACTAATAAAGTCTCCTCAACCTGCAGTGTCATTCCATTTCCGACCAAATTTTAATAACTTTCTCGGCTTTTATATTTTATTCTTTCTAAATAAGAATTAGTGAACCAATTCTAAATAAATCGTGAATTTCTTTGCAAAATTGTATAATATAAAATATTTATAATGATCTTACCTTCTTTATCATTACTATAATAAGTCAGAATATGGCTTACAGATACTTGGCGCATACTCTAGCCTCGCAAACTACAACATTTATAGTTGGAGAAGGGCAAACCAACTTACTAACAGTTAATTTATGAATTGTTAAGGCAAACCTAGCTCATCTTTTCTATTTGAAAAAGAGATATTTTACGTTGACTCAATTTTGAGCCACTTGATAGATTATTATTATTACTGATAGCGTTGAAGGAATAGTTATTGTCTTCTATAATTACTTCCATTAAACAACTACAATAAGTAAGTGATAGAACCATTCTCTATACTGAAATGGCCCTGGGCATGATTTTTTTTTGTTTAAAAAGTTTTGTTAAAAAAGCTTAGAATTATTTGATAGTATTCCTATTTTATGAGCAAACCAATCAATCCTCTTCAGCTGCTTTTTATTTATGATTTCATTTAAAACAATAAGAATCTGTGCCAAAGATTGAATATTATAAAAGCCAAACTATATATTTTGAAATATTTCGATATTTGTGATTGTTCAACATACATGTACATTCTTCTTCATGCAAAATATAATGTATTTTTGCATTTGAAGTCTGGTATTTCTGGTATCACCTTTTTAATACTACTATAATCACAGCAGTAAACATATCCTTTCATTAAATCATTTTGCAATTTTGGCCAACCGAAATCATTGCATATATCTTTACATTTATGCTTCGGTTCTTGTTTTAAATATGGATTGTTAGTTGCAATGAATCCCATGCATGAATCATTCTGTAAGATAAGATTATTTTTAGAATTTTATTTTTATATAACTTCAGTGAAGAATTTTTTCAAGTATTGTACATCTAATTACAAATATTTAGTTGTTGCACAAGGATATCGCTGTTTTTTCTTGAATCTAATTCAACAATGTACCTGGCTAGTACTAGTATGTACCAGGATAATGTAGTCAAATACAAGAATAAAATTCGCAAATACGACCTATAGAGGTTGTAATCACTACCTTTATTTATCAGAAAATGGGAATTTTATTATACTCCACTAGGAGAGGAAGTAATCTTTTGGTTTACCAAATAAATATTTTGCTCCACTTCTTCAGAGAATTCTATTAAAACCATTTATAGTATCTTGGGTAAAAAAAAAAAAGAGAGATAGAACTAAGGATGAATTAACAACAAAGTTAAACAAGAGTTGTGGTGTTGGTTGGTTCCACAAAGGTGGAAAGCAACAGAGACATTTTCCGTGATAACCTACTTAATTTTGTGGTGATCGACCGGTTTCGGGCGTCATCAGGATGTTTTTGTTGAACAGTGTAATAACATAGACTTGCACAGAGCAAATACAGTTGATACACTCAGAAAGTTCACAACTGTGTGCTAATTGCATCCTGAAGATGGGCGAATGCCCGAAACCGGTCGATGACCACAAAATGAAGCAGGCTATCACGGAAAATGTCTCTGCTGTTAAACAAGAGAGGGTTGAGGCTTAAATCCGTCGACGATGAATACATCAACCTGGGTACTAGCAATATGGAGGTCCTCGGTTCCGAATCCAGCATGCTTCGTTTGACTGATATTATGATCATCGATTGATTTCAGATATTCGCCCATCTTTAGGACATCACACTGTTTTATCAAAATACTCGGATAATGGGCGAAATACTTGAGACCGGTTGATGGCCATACAATGATGCACGGGCTACTGGAGAAAAAAAATCTCTTTACAGATAAAAACACAGTCAATTTTACAAATTGTTTAAGTTGGTGAAAATGTGGCTGGGTCCGCAATGCTGGATAACATCCATTATTTTATCCGTCGTAGCATGCATATTAGATTTATTCCTGACCGGTTTCGGATATTCATCCATCGTCAGAGCAAATTCACCAAGTTTGTGTAGAGAGTTCACTTCAACTAAATGTTTCTATAGACTTCTATCATAACCTTCCCACATACATACAACCAACAAGTGTGAGTCTACAGAAACATTTAGTTGAAGTGAACTCTCTACACAAACTTGGTGAATTTGCTCTGACGATGGATGAATATCCGAAACCGGTCAGGAATAAATCTAATATGCATGCTACGACGGATAAAATAATGGATGTTTAAGTTGGCATCATAATTTTTGCCCAAAAAAATGTTTCAAATAAATGTGATTTAAAAAACATGTATCATGTATATGAAGATAGTATACGAAGTTTAGGAAAATCGTTGGTACTTTTTTCAAAAAAATCTTTAAAAAAACTGTGTAAAGTCGCACTTCCGGTTGATGGATTTTGACAGAAATCTCGTGTCAGATGTGGTAGTCGTATCTAAACGTAGAATCAATTTGAATTTCAGTGATTTTTCGTTTTTGAGATATTATGCCCCCCTCCCATACACACACTAATCCACGTTTTTTATTCTCAATTTCAAACACTAAAATGATGTGGAGACAAGACTCTCTGGAATTTCATGAAGATCAACTTTTCCTAAAAGAAAAGATTGAAATTGAAACAAAACTTATTCTGTAAACTTACATTCCGATTTAACGGTACAGAAACCATGTCGGATCCCAAATAGTACCTAAATAATTGAATTTTATCTGGTATTTTATCCGTCATAGCATGCATATCCATTTTGTTCCCAACCGGTATCGGATTTTCATTCATCGTCAGAGCAAATTCACCAAGTTCGTGGGGAGAGTTTACTTTAACTTAATGTTTCTGTTACCTCGCACTTGTTGGTTTGTTGGTTGTATATATGTGCGGGAGGTTATAAGGCTATGTTATTATGTGTGTGTGTGTCATGACAAAATGGAATTATAAATTATGATTGGACATTAGAAAATAGTGTATAATAAATAGCATGTTTTGAAGGATACTTTATAACTAAATTTTAATAGTGTTGTTAAATATGCTGAGTGTTTTATCAAGTCATTTTTATTAAGGGGGCGATGTTATTTCATGAGTATACTATACTAATAAGAATAGAAAAAGTTTGAAGAAAGGCAATGCCAAGTTTATGGACAGTCACAAGCTTGTACAAGTAATAAATAAATGTGAAATACAAGCAGGGTTAGTTAATACAAGAAAATGAGCAAGGTTGAATTTGCTCTGACAATGGATGAAAATCCGAAACCTGTAAGGAACAAAATGGATATGGATGCTATGCCGGATAAAATACCAGATGTTATCCAACATTGCGAATCCATCCACATATTCAACAATGAATTGAACTTCCTGCTAATTTGTTTCTTCAACAACTATATAAGCAGGATATTGGTTAAAACATTTTTTTTCATATTTTAGGGGGTGTTTCAGATGAAAACTTGATTTCCAAAATTTTGGATAGTTCACAATATTTCCTCTTTCTGGAATTATAGAAACTTATAACTAAATTAATCATTGTTAGATATAATCCAAAAGAACGGTTAACACTACTGAATAAACCACTCACCTTTAATATTCTACAAAAGCAAGACTAATACTTACAACAGGATATCGCAGCAATTTCCAGTAATATTCAGGTACTGGTACTTTTTTTTTAGGCTCTAAGTAGATTTCTTTTTGTTTTCCTTTAGAATTCCACAATTTGGAAACACCATTAGTCCCTGTCGCTACTTCCACATCAGCACGTAGCTAAAAACCTCTCATATATAGTTCTTTATAAAAGCTTTACTATAATCCAATAAATAACTGAAAACCACATATTAGTGCCCTCCTCCCAAAGCATATATATGTGAACAATACTGAAGTGCAATTCTATATGCAAGCTTGTGCGCTGCTATCAAAGAAAAATCAAACCTTAGAAGCGATTCTTCTAGAATTAGCTTCAACTTGTAACCAATTTCCAGCATTTATTGTCTGCCATTGTGGGGCTACGTTTATATAGAAATAGGTTGCATACTGCCATGTACTGAATATAAAATCAGCATCTGGTGCTAAATGTCCACGAGCCAGGAATTTAGTTTTACTATCTAAATATTCAGTTGTTCTTTTTTTACCAAGTAATGTATCGAATACTTTTTCCTGATTATTCTGCAAACATTTTCCCATGAAAAATTTCCATAACAGAGGAGGGAACATTCATGGATTGAAAACTTTGTTTCATACTACTAGGAAATCTTTCAAACACATAATGAGTAGGAGGGGGAAGAACCTACCCTATTGTATGTACGTTCTGGTTTAAAACCTTTAAATAAAAATTTTTCTCCACGACTAAAAGCTGGGCGGCCTGTAGTTCTATGCACTTTTCCTAACAATGCTGCGCCATGCAGTGTATGCGTGGAATAGAATGTATGACTATGTTGTATATCATGGCATACTGTAACAAGCGGATACCAAACACCTTCAGTCTGGAAACAAAAAAAAAAATTCAAGTAACTAAATATTTGCATTTAAAATATAAAAATATGGAAACACTCACAATTATTATAATACAATTATAAATGACAAATTTAATATAAATACAGATAATGAGAATAATACCGATTGTTTGATGCTTTAATACCGATTTTAAATGCTTTAGTTTTCGAAAACAAAGACAGACTTGAATGTGAGACGACTACATTGTATATACTTCACTAGATAGTGCTTCCTCTATTAGTTTCCAGCATAATGTGTACGAGTAAAAAAAAAAGTAAAGTAATGCCTATTTTTTTCAGGCGGGCTTAACGTCCAACTACCAAATTAGAATCTAAGAGTATTCAGATTAAAAGATTAACTCATGGTTATCCAGAAACACGAAAAATCAATTTTTTTTTCGCAAAATGAAAATCTTTAAAGCCATTTTCAATAAAATTTCGAAAAACTTCCGTAAAAAAAAACGGTAAAATAGAAAGAATTCTGATTAACCAATTTTTTCTAAAAACTTCGGATTCTCCAAACAGAGAGCATTAACTCACTGAAAGTCAATAAGTATAATGTTATACATTTTCTAGGTCTCCTGTTGGGATTTTCTATTCGTACAGTCTGGAAGGTTCGTTCAGCCATTACGAGAGTTAATTCCTACAGGGATCTAGGAGTTATATTTGACTCGTCTTTAACATTCCGGAAACATACAGACAGCACTGTTGGCAAGGCCCTCAAGATTCTGTACGTCTCACTAGTTAATCTCATCTCGAGTTCACTCCAGTCTGGTCTACCAGCTCCTTAACATACATAGAATGTATAAAAAGAGTTCAAAAGAAATTCCTATCATTCAGATTATCCATTTCAAATGGCTACAAACAGCTATCTGAAAGATTAAACCTACTTTCTTGTGATCAGCGTAGACTATTAAATGACGCACTACTTATATTTGATATTTTAAATGGACCAATCGACAGCTGTGAATTGGTTAACAATATTAGTTTCAACATACCAAACAGGTGCACCAGAAGAATTCATTTTTTTCAATGTTAAGTTTTATAAAATAAAATATACATATAATTCATCAATCCCCAAGATTTGTTAGATTGATAAATAAGTTGCATGAGGAGATTGACATATTAAATATGTCTCGATATCAATATAAAAACAGAGTTGCTTCTTTATTAATAAATAATGATTAGCAGTGAATTATTAACCTAACTATTTTATTTCAAATTTGTATATTTTTTATGTATAGTTCCAATATTGCTATTTTCATAGGACCATCTTTATTAAAGTATAATAATTTTCTTTTTGTCTTAAAAATTAATATAATCATTAATCATATTTCATTTCTGAAAATAATTGCTATAATATTCAGGAAATTATACATAAAATTGAATACATCTCCAATAAACGTACATATAATAAACAAATAAAAAAGTATGTGCTATCGAAATTACACATTAGAGAAATGTTTGTAATAATTTAACGTGAAATACGAAGCTTCACAACCAAAAGAACAAAAATCAATTTGTTCCTAGAAATTGTTTCAAATAATAGGTAGTTAATTATGCAACTGAAAGAAATTAAGAAACTGAAATTTCGAACAAAATTCGTCAAACTCAGTTTCTAGTTTTACAAAAATCATGAAACAACTACGATTACATGCTTACATATTTGTAAACTGTATCCTATTTTATGATAAGAGATTATCCATGATTTGTATAGAAATATTATTTGGCTATTAAAAATTTTGTAACTTGACAATTTTGGAAGTATTTTGATTATATACCGTAATAATATCGAAATCATCGCTTTTTTGAATAGTGTTTTCTTAATTAACAACAAAATATTAAATTGACGAATTTCGATTGGAATTAGCGTATCAGATCCCATGCGGTACCTACAATGGTGTTTTTTTTTTTTTTTTTGAGAATTCTATTCTCCCTCTCGCAAATGCACGCACGCACGCACAGAGGAGTGAGAGAGAAAAATTCTTATAAACAAAAATTCGCTGGAAGCTCTAAACTTTAGCTTCATTATATGGACTATATTGAATCTGATACACAGGTTTCTATAAAAATCCATCAGCCTAAATTCAGTTCCTGACCGGTTTCAAAATATCATCCATCATAATAAATCGTCGCAGGAAAACGCTTGGATTCTTCTTAAAACAGCACTTCTTAAAACAACCATTGCTGAGAAACTCGATTCCACATTTGTTACATTTAACAAATGCAGCACCCATCTTGTACAAGTTTTTCATACTGGGTTCTTCATGTAAAATGTGCCGTACCCTTTCTTCTGAGATGCCTATAGCCAGCCTTAGCTATCTCATACAACTTACCAAAATCATATCGTGTATCTTCTCGATATTTTCTTCGGTAGTTGCAGTTTTTGGCCGACCTTCATGTGGATCATCTTCAACCGATGTACGAGACGTTTAAACTCAACTGCCCATGTTTTTATTGTTTTTACTGTTAACAAAGTGGCAGTCTCTTTACACACTTTCACCAACTTGGGATGAATTTCTTTTGGCGATAAAACCATCCAAAACGAAGAATTTTAAGACTGAACGGTATTCAAGTTTATTCATTTTGTCAAAAACACTTACTTTAAACAGCCATATAAAACTAACTATTTGTCTGATCAAATTCAGATTTGGTGTATTTACTTTTGCAACAAGTGTGCCAGCATAACAAAACAGTAATTTAATTTGTAGCAATGCCATCTATGGGCTAGGCCGACAACTTTTCACTTTGCCCTAGTACATATATCCGGGGGAAAATGCAATTTTTTACTATTTAACACAAATATGATTGAATGTAGAGTAAAAATAAAATAAATATACAAACTTTGAATCCAATTACTAATACAGTTCCTTTTCCTGAATGACATTTTTCGTCAGTTTTATTGATTCTGGCTACAACTCGTTCGTGACAATCAAGACTTTCACTTGCAAATTCATTCTGCTTAATAGTTAACTTATCACCAGATTTACAATAGGCATTATTCAATTTTTTTTTAGTTCCAACCATATAATTATTTTCACCAGGACAAGACATTATTATTTCCTATAAACGTAAACATAATATTAATATGAAAATTATTCACTAAAATTAGAAAAGGGAATTTTATTTTTATTCTCTAAGAATTAAAATGAATTTCTAATCTATAAAGAGAAAATTAAAACAGTGGTATCACATTTAGTTATACAAAATTTAAGGTTGCGAAAATCTATTAATAAAAAAATAACCTTCTTAAATATAAATAGATGTTATTTATTTTAAAATTAATAACAATAATAACATAAGACGGATTTTTGACTCCTCTCACATTTGATGAATCTTGTTTCGTGAGGGTTAGTCAAATTCAAAACACAGTTTCTCTCAAGGCCAAAGTTTCAGCTCATATACTTAAATCATTGTGAGTGCTACCATAATATAATAAATTTTTTTACAAGATAACGGCTATTAGACTAATCTACAATGTAATGTAGATAAAATATACTTATATTATACATTCCATTGACTGAATATAGTTATTCTTTCTCTTACTAATGTGGTAAGATCGTGCCAGATTTTCGAAATTGAGTTTTCACCGGAAATCCATGTTTTGGGGGTCCCCTGAATATGAAAAAAGTTTTTAGCTAATGGTCTGCGTGTCAGAAAACGGAATACCTCAAAAATGAAAAGTCGCAGGAAGCTCAAACTTGGTATTCCATTTAAGCACTACCACCGCATCAGTCACAAAGATTTCGGGCAAAATCCATCGACCGGAAGTGTGATTTTACGGATTTAATTTTTTTTTCTTCAGTTCTTCTTGAGTTTCTTGAATTCGGTTCCAACTATTTTCTTTAAACTTAGTATACTATTTGCACACACATTAATACCTATCACTTTTATTTGAAACATTTTCCCAGGAAAATTGATTTTTGAGGGGATCTGGGGGGAATAGTAACGTTATGGTTTCCTCGAAAGCATCACTTTTATACAATATATGGTTCTACCATCGACATAATATTAATACTGATTAAAAGTCTTGATAGAATACCAAATTTGAAGAAAATCGGTTTAGCGAAAGTGCGATTTAGCAGAATAGGTTTTTGAAATTTTCTCGAAAATGGAATGCTTGATGCATCAGTGAAGACTTTCTTTGAATTGAAAGATTTTTCTTACAAAAAAGGAATATTTTAGAGGGATATTAGAGGTCTATCAGTTAGTTTAAATATAATTCTGCACAAGCTTTCTTAGTTTTGATACCAAGCCGCTCCAAGTAAGGCCGCTTAGCTAATTAAAATCCCTACCATCATGTTTAAGGCCAGCCCAACTGTTACGTATCTCGGGAGTTTTTAAGGTTTCGAAGAGCAACCTTGTTTTTAGCCTTCTTCTATTTAAGTTCGAAAGCCTAATCAATAGATTCCGCCACGTCCCAGGCAAGGGAGTAATTAATACTTATGTTTCTCTCCGCTTGGAGAGATATAGATAAAAACTTCACCATGAGACGCCTGACCGACGCTACAAGAGACGCCATTACTATATTATTACGCTTTTATTTTCTTGTCTTGAAGATCATTTGCTGTCTGTTTTAATTCTGAAGTTGTGTAACGGAGTTGTGTTTAAGTGTTTGCTTTTCAATGTTTAAGTGTTATCTTTACTAAATGAAGTGTTATATTTACTTCCTGTGCTGCATCATAAGTTACAGCCTCATTTCGTGACACTTTTAACTATTCTTTTGATCATTTAATTCATTATTTAGTGCCCATTAAGGGCCTTTACAGCTGTGATGACCATTAATTCAACCAACTTCAGGCAGCGACAACCTGGCAAATGCAAATTGTTTATATTAACTTCTTACAACCATCTGTGAGTAAAGATAATTTTCCTATCTTTCCCATCCTTTATATCTGTAACTCACTATTTAATTTTAGTAACTATAAGCTGGCAGATGCCACTTGTGCGATATATGAAATCGCCTATAAAGGTGATATATTGCTTTCCTATTAGCGCCTTCAGCTTTAGTTTAATGGTAATACTAAATTTGTACCTTTACTTCAAGATAGGTAGGTGTCTCTTGACTGTCTACTTAAATTATTTGTTCCGGATGGACGTAATCTATTCACCACAGAGAACGATTTTCTATTTAACGAAGTGTGAGAGGCTGTAACATTCCAAGGCAAGTATATACACTGTAACATTTCCTATTGTGTCTCAGTATTTAATACTACAAGTACTTTTTCATCTTATTTGGTTCATATCGTCTCAAGCTCAAATTGAGCGTTCATCAGTTCTTCCTCTATTAGTAGAATAATATCTATTCATTCATTTGCCAACAGATTCTCAGGTTCTACAATCGGCCCTATTGTAGTGGTCCTCCGACTGATGTAACAACATCTTCTAACCAGCAACCTCATGGACAGCTCTGGAAGGGATTGTTTGACTTTCGGATTCGGTGCGATGCCCACAGCTTACCCACTGGTCAGTGAGCGTTTTCAAGTCCAGTTGTGAGGCAAAGAGGCTGAGGAGCGATTGACTCTTCAATAAAGTTTTTGTTATACAAGAATTACTTGTTTTTCTGTCTTTTGTTGCTACACTACCCCCTTAACCCACTTATTTCAGCAAGACCTGCTTATGGTCTCCTATTGGATTTCCTGCAGAGTTCTAATTTTCCGGAAACCAGACGATAGTACCGGATGAATTATTCTACTAGGCATGCAAATACACTACTCCAACTAGCATTGCAACGTTTGGCAATTTTTAAGAATCTTTGTTAATTAAATTATACTTGGAGTAAGAGAAAGTCGTGTTAATATTTCACACCAGGGCGTTTTTTAAAATGCATCGAACAATTTTTAATTACAATTGTGTGTTTCTCAAATGATTGCACTTTCTCATCATATATTTCAACATGTAATCATTTCGAAAGTACGAGTGTCATTCAAGAAGAAACGAGACAAATCGCTGTAGCTCAGAAACGGTTTGTTTTAATCAATACACTAGTTTCAGTGCGTCAGGTTGGCATCCTTGTACTTAGTTTCCCATCAGCTGTTCGAGAGTATTTGGTAAGCATAACCTCAAATATATTCAGTTAACAATGATGAGTCTGCTCGAGCATTGCATCTTGGAAGAACAACGCTCACTGATTAGATTTTTAGTTGCAGAGGGTATCAAAGGTAGTGAAACTCACGAAAGAATGTTGAAAGTGTACGGGATTAATTGTTTGAACCGTTCGAACTTTTACAAATGGGTAGAAAAGTTTAAAAGTGGCCGTGTAAGTGTCTGTGACGAGCAACGAAGTGGACGACCGTTGAAGTTGCAACTTCCTCCCTCGAATCTTGCATTAACGCGTTAATTCAAGACAACAGGGTATTGAACTGATAGCTGAAGAAGTGCACACGAGTGTTGGAACTGTCCATAACATTATTCAGAATAAGCTGCAGTAAAAGAAAACTTGTGGGTTCCAAGACAACTTACGGACGCCCACAAAGAAACCAGGTTTCAATTCAGTCAACAGTTGAAAGAACGATGTTTAATTGAAAAATAATTTTTCAGTAGAATTGTAAAATGTGATGAAACATGGATACACCATTTTGAGCCGAGGTGTAAGCGTCAAAGCCTTGAGTGGAAGCATTCCTTTACTCCCACTCGAAAAAAATTCAAGACCCAGTCGTCTGCAGGTAAATTAATATAAATTAATACTTACAATATTCTGGGATTCGCAGGGCCTATTTATTGTGACTATCTCGAAGATCAACGAACGATCTCAGTGATATGCTCACAAAGTAAGGCCTGCCATTCGATGATTCGAAACGTCGTGGACTCTTGACTAAAGGCGTGATTTTGCGCGCCCACACACGGATCAGTTAACTCAAGAAACACTTCAAAAAGTGGGTGGGACACATCCCCTGCAGCCCCGACCTCGCCACATCGGACTTCCATTTGTTTGTACCCGTTAAAGAGGCTCTACGTGGGTAACATTTTCAAACCATGAAGAAGTTAAAAATCAGGTGCAATAGTGGCTTTGAGATCAACCCAAAGAATTTTATGCCAGAGGCATACACAAATTAGAAGAACGTTGGGACAAGCGTATAAATGTTACTGGGAACTAAGTTGAAAAGTAGTCAAAGTTATGTATTGATTAAACAAATCGTTTTTGGGGTACAGCGATTTGTCTCGTTACTTATTGAATAACATCATACATTACACTAATTCTTTAATCTTGTAAAAAGTTTATTGTAACTCTGAAGTGGCCTAAATATCTGTCTAAATTTTGACCTTTAGATTAGATTAGATTATTATTTTAAAGGGAATGTGCACTAAATGGAGTTCGTTTTTTTATTTTGCTAACGCGCAGCTCTTCGTTATATACATCGTGTATCATTGAATCTTCACTAATCTGACCTAAACCGGGATTAGTGTGACAAAAACATTGATGATAATCGAAAAAAATTCCAAAACATACAATCACAGATATTCTTTAGGTTTAATTACTAATGTGAGAGTAGAGTGTTGTTACAACTTTCCATAGTTACCACACTCACTAGTGTTCGAAACAAGCAAACCTGAAATTCATTGTATAAAAAAATACCACTTTACTCTTTTGTCAAGTAAATAATGATTTTTTTTTTTTAATTACAAACCTGTCCATTTTTCAGTTCAATATAACCATCTTTGCCTTTAGTTCGAGGTAAAATAAAACTATAAGATTTTCCTTTATCTTTTATTAGAAAAAGGGGTTCGTTCTTCTTCGGTAAATTTTTGTCTGTGTCCAGTAAGCAACCTTTAAAGAAGAAAAAAAATTATTATATTAATGAGAGGTTCTGGGAAGATAATAGCAAATCTAGAAAGTGAAAACAGGAATTATCAAGCACACTATGACATTTTCAAAGCTAAAAAAAGATTAATATAAACAATAGTTATGTACGAGTTATGAACCACCAATAACTCAGTGTACCAACTGAATTTGCTCCTGATGATGGCGAACGCCCGAAACCGGGCGATGACTACAAAAAGAAGCCTATTATAGCTCCTTAATACGAGTTCGTGAAAAAGCACATCCCAAACTGTCCGGAACGTCGATAAAATAAATATTAAAAGTTAAAAAGGTTTTTTCCTTTGGGAAATCATGCCGAGGTATTGGGATATTTTTGATAATATAATATTTTTTCAAGTTGTTTTTGTTAAAAAAAATGTGAAAAACTTAGCAATGCTCAATAATTTGACATTGCCATTGGCATTTGATAATTTGTTTGACTGAACATAGCCGAAACAATAATGCGGGAATCTTTAACTCAAATACTCAGAAACAGAAATACAGAACATATACAGTCCAGTTTTTTTTTTCTAAGAACATTATTTTCGGACTCAATATGATCTGGAAACATGTATAAACAGAAAATTGTAAACATTGAAACTAAATAAAAGAACTAATGGACATCTAATTTAACATATTTATTTGAAATCATTTCTATTTGAAACATTTTTAATTGTTCATGTTGTAGTAGAGAAAGATGTGTTTTTTTACATACAAAATTGTTAATCTCTCATTTTTTCTCTCTGAAGATCGTGCCAGATTTTAGAAATTGAGTTTTGACCGGAAATACATGTATACAATGTATTAATAGAGTGTGTGAAGTATACAATGTTCCAGCGCTATAATATCAATGCTGGAAAACTATTAATTAGGCTGGGAAATTCCATCACAGAGTTTTACACCCCGGATCTCCTTACCAGCAGATTTCTTTATGTTACGTCCTTTCAAGGAATCATAACTTTGACCTCTCAAATGTTACAGCAAAGAAAAACTGAAAACAAATGAGAAAACAGCAAAAAAAAAAACTAGTAGAGAGATGAGGCAAGTGAATAACTGCGTCAAGAAGAATTCGTCGTGGATGGATGGTTGTGGATATGATCAAATGTGAGATTTCATTAATATATAACATTAAAACTAAAAACCAATTATCTCTTCACTTATTGAATTAAGCTCGTACATTCATAACAAGTGAATGCCAATCATGAAGCATGCATAAATCATGATAAATCAAACCTGAAAATGGTGCAGCATGAACAGAAAAACAAAAAAGCAAGAGAAAAACCGATGTAAGCGTACAGCTATTCATTGTTGAATAATGCAAACATTTTATAATAAAAATAGAAATAATAAAAAAAATTACAAATTTTTCTTCAACGATTATGAAACATCTGCGCAAATGTTTATGAATTTGTTTAGCAATACAATCAAACATGTAGCCCCCCAATTTGCCATTCTTATTAAACAATTTTTTTTAAAAAAAAGAAACTGTAATTTTAAAATAGAAACAGATTTTGTAAATTATAAAAAAAAGTTATTTACCTATTCAAGCTTCCTTGGACAGCACAAATGGAACATCAGAGGACTTACGAAAGCATCATAGTTAAACGGTAGTCAATAAGGTGTTGGTATACTGGAATTTCATCTATGCAAAAACTTTTCGTTACAGTTTAAAATATCAATAAATATTTTTGATACTCTGTATTGAGTATAGTACTGGAAAACTCAAGTCCCTCTCAATATCACATTCTTCACAATTCAATGAAACTAACTTTATTTTATGTGAACAATAGTTATTTTTGGCCGTTGTTAATTAAACAAGCAAAGAATTAGTTGTTTGGGGCCTACTGGTGTTGAGTAACCACCTCCATCATTTAACTCTCCATTCGTCCTTAACAGTTCCTGAGAAAGGACACCAAAGGGGAAAAATAAAAAGTTTCTTCTTTGGGCCCAGCAATCTAATTTTTTGCTTGTTTAATTTGATTTTATTTGGGATGTTTACCCAACAAAACCACAGAACTCCTCTAAAATTATTTTTCCATAAAAAAGTTTAAATTGAAAAAGTAATAGGCCTATATTATAATAGTTAATATATCAAACTTCAAGAAAATCGTAAGCGCTACAAACAAGATCATTGAGTAAACATTGGTTGACTATTCACTAATTTTGTTTTTTTGCTTTCTATATTCCTATCAATATATTTCCAATGGAATATGGACTTCTGATTTGCTATGTATCCAGGCTATACTTCTAATTCTAGAAACTGGGTCTCACTTAGGTCAAAACCATGCCAATGATGCAACACATTTTCATCTCACATATGCTTCTCTTTCATGCCCATATTGCCCCGGAATTGAGGCTTTTATTTTATTTATATTATAATATTTAATTATGTATTTAAATATTATAATATTTAATAATATTAATATTATTTATAGTGATACTTATTTAATTATGTATTCATTTTTACTTAAAAGGAAAATAAAGCTTATTATTATAATATTTGATATTTAGTTCCTTCAGCTTTGCAAACTTGTAACTACTGTTATTTTCTACCAAAAATTGTATTTTGAAGTATAACAAAGAATTAGAATGACACAGGGGGGGACTTGAACCCAGGCACTGCAGCCTACGCATTGAGGCTTATTGTGCCAACCCTTCAACACTTAGTAGATGAAGCCCGCCCTCTTCATGAGGTCCAGAACCTTCCCCACCAGTCCTTCTTGGAGTACGATTTCCTCCGGTCTCAACGTGCCGAAGATCTTGTACCGCAATCTGCCGATTGCAACGCAATCAAGCAACAGATGAGAGGCCAACTCCTCCTCCTGACACAGTCTGCACAAGGGCTCCGCCTCAACCAATCCCACCTTGTGCAGATGTTTCCTGACCTACCATGCCCTGTAAACAAGCCCGTTATCAGACAAATCTGATACCTGCTTAAACCCAGGGTTCTCTGGTTCTTCTTCTGCACAGCTGTGGCATGCCATTTTGCCGTGTTTTGCCCCAGTACTTAAGCCTCCAGTGACGATTGTGCTCTCTCCGAGTCCATTCTCTCAGAGACGCCCTCGCCATACTTTTGGCTATTCCCACAAAACGGAGTATTCGCTCCGTCTCTGGCCAGTTGGTCGGCTAGTTCATTACCTTTAATCCCCTTATGCCCCGGCACCCATACCAGCCGAACTTTACTGTGGCGAGATAACGCTTCCAGAGAGTCTCTACACTCCCTGACAAGAGGAGAGGTAATTCTGAATGCCCCCAGTGCTTTCACTGCAGCCTGGCTGTCCGACAAGATGCATATCTCCCTATTCCTAGAGTCTATACGCAAGTTCTCCTCAGCACAGATTTTTATTGCATAAACTTCAGCCTGGAATACCGTGGAGTATCCACCGAGGGGCCTCGCAATGAGTACCTCCGGCTTAACTCCACTTATACCGGCTCCAGTTACGCAGGCCATTTTGGACCTATCCATAAACCAGGATCCCCAAGTCTGACCTCGTTTTTCCCAACATTTAGCCCATTCTGACTTTGACGTTATGATCACCTGGAAGGGGAGCTCAAAGTGGAATGTTGGACCGCACTCCTCCCCAGTCATCCTGTAGATAGGGCCAGGGTCGACCTTCTGTGTTTGTCCAAATGCTTGGCCAGGGAGCTCCTTTGCTTCCACTGGCCATTGTTCATTAGTCTGGTCGCACTAGCCCTCGCCTCCGCCTGTATCAAAAGATGCAGCGGAGGTAACCCCAGCAGTACTTCCAATGCAGCCGTTGGGGCACTGCAAAATGCCCTCGTGTCATAAGATAAATAGATGTAGAGAGAGGAGTAACTATAAAGTCAAATCTACGTGGTGAGCTAGTTTCTCTGTTGGTGCGCCATGCCAAGTAGTTGCTCAAATTTGCTACCTATCTTTTTTTGCATGAATAAATCAACTAGCTATATTGGTTTGGTGTGTTGATTAAAGTAGTGCTGATAATGGTCGCTAGGCTGGGTTACTCACAGGAATAGTCACTTCCTAAACAAGTGGCTAATCCATTTATGTAGCAATGCTAAAAAATGTGATGGTCAATTGTCAACATGAAGTAAAATAAAATAAAAATTACGAAACAAAATACCATTCATAATTCTTACAAATAGATTCCTCAATTACTATTTTTTAATACGTTATAAATTATAAGGCATGATGTTTACAAGGTCATTGATATCTAACGCAAATGATAAATATGGTTAATAACTAATAAAATATTTAACAATAAATTTATATACTTTTTGAAATGTTGAATTTTTAGACTATTTTCAATTTCCTGAGAATAACGATTGACTGAGAGATATAAATAAATTTATATTATAACAAATAATTTAAGATTATATAAAATAGTTTTAAAATTTCTGCCATATTTAATTAATAAATTTCACCTTAATTAATTTTAATCTCTAGTACGGTTAGAAAAACGGTGAGAAATATTTCCACGATATTTTCTTACTGCATTTCTTATAGATTCAAATTTTATTGTATTATAAATTTTATTGTTATATTCCTAAAACTTGTGGTTGGCATGGCGAAAGGTTGCATTGAAATGACAGACCATGTATTTATAAGTGGACCCTAATGTCGTAGACACCATAAAACTGTTTTAAAGTAATATGCATTTTCCCGAAAAAAAAAAAATATCTGGTGTCAAATACTCACAACTTTCTCTTACTCCTTTCTCAAAATTATAGTTGACAAATAATATAGTTTGTGTACCAAATATAACGGAATCCGTCGAAAACTGAAAAAAATGTTCAGTAAAAGCGCACTTCCTGCTTACTAATTTTCTTAAAACTTGGAATTTTGGCCATCTATTTATTTCTAATTAATTTTGTTTGGATGATAGAATTGTATAATCAACTATGGATACCACTTTAGAGGAAGCTGTAACCCCACCCCTCCCCTAAAAGTGCCCTTAAATGAATTTTCCCAGTGAAATGATTTGTATAAAAGATGTAGATCTTTGCATTTTTAGTTTATATACGAAGTTTCAAGAAAATCGTCGAAGCCATTTTTGAGAAAATCGCGAAAAAGGGAAAAAATGAGGGGACCTCATTTAGTGAAGTGTTAAAACAAACGCACTTCTGGTTATCCGATTTTTGTCAAACTCGAAACTTCAACAACATATTTAATTCTAATGCCACATTATTTAGGTGACAGAATTGTCTAATAAACTGAAATAGCAGTTAAGATGAAAACTTAACCCCACCCCTCCCCCAGAAGTGCCCTTAAATTAATTTTCCCGGAGAAATGTTTCAAATAAAAGCTGTAGCTCTTTGGATATGTAATTGATATGCCAAGTTTAAAGCAAAATCGTTGGAGCCATTTTTGAGAAAATCGCAAAAAAGTAAAAAAAAATCAACTAGTAAAGTGGTACTTCCAGTTGAGAAATTTTGACGTATAACGTACTGTCAGATCCCATGGTGATACCTAAACATAATATCAAGTTTCAACTTTTTACGGTTTTTCGTTTTTGAGCTATGCTGTTTACAGACACACACACACCATTTGCTAAAAAACACTTTTTTGGACTCAGGGGACCTCAAAACGAATGTTTCCGGTGAAAACTCGATATCGCAAATTTGACACGATTACAATACTTATCCTTACTACTTAGGAGTAAAAGAATGTAAAAGGAGTTTGAAATAAAAATTGTAGATTTTTTGTATGAATGGTTGAAATACAAAGATTACAGGAAATCGACAGAGCCTGTTTTCAAAGATACTGGGAGGAACCTACAAAATCTAATCAGTAAAATGGGACTTCCGGTTGATAGATTTTTTTTCCCAACTTGGAATTTTCATACAAAACATTTAATTTATCTTAATGGATGGAAGAAACACAAGATATAAAAATAAAAAAATATGGTGTTAAACACTCAAACGAGTTTCTCTTACTCTATACAATTTAATCAAGAGATTTTCTTCAACGTTTCAATGTTTAGTTGGGCTGGCCATAAGCCACCCATTGTGGTCGGGATTATACTTATATACTTGAGCGTCCTATCAAAAGCATGACAGCTTATGTAAATTTAAATTAACTTGACAGACCTCCAATAGCAATAGCGCACTTCCTGCTTACTAATTTTCTTAAAACTTGGAATTTTGGCCATCTATTTATTTCTAATTAATTTTGTTTGGATGATAGAATTGTATAATCAACTATGGATACCACTTTAGAGGAAGCTGTAACCCCACCCCTCCCCTAAAAGTGCCCTTAAATGAATTTTCCCAGTGAAATGATTTGTATAAAAGATGTAGATCTTTGCATTTTTAGTTTATATACGAAGTTTCAAGAAAATCGTCGAAGCCATTTTTGAGAAAATCGCGAAAAAGTGAAAAAATGAGGGGACCTCATTTAGTGAAGTGTTAAAACAAACGCACTTCTGGTTATCCGATTTTTGTCAAACTCGAAACTTCAACAACATATTTAATTCTAATGCCACATTATTTAGGTGACAGAATTGTCTAATAAACTGAAATAGCAGTTAAGATGAAAACTTAACCCCACCCCTCCCCCAGAAGTGCCCTTAAATTAATTTTCCCGGAGAAATGTTTCAAATAAAAGCTGTAGCTCTTTGGATATGTAATTGATATACCAAGTTTAAAGCAAAATCGTTGGAGCCATTTTTGAGAAAATCGCAAAAAAGTAAAAAAAAATCAACTAGTAAAGTGGTACTTCCAGTTGAGAAATTTTGACGTATAACGTACTGTCAGATCCCATGGTGATACCTAAACATAATATCAAGTTTCAACTTTTTACGGTTTTTCGTTTTTGAGCTATGCTGTTTACAGACACACACACACCATTTGCTAAAAAACACTTTTTTGGACTCAGGGGACCTCAAAACGAATGTTTCCGGTGAAAACTCGATATCGCAAATTTGACACGATTACAATACTTATCCTTACTACTTAGGAGTAAAAGAATGTAAAAGGAGTTTGAAATAAAAATTGTAGATTTTTTGTATGAATGGTTGAAATACAAAGATTACAGGAAATCGACAGAGCCTGTTTTCAAAGATACTGGGAGGAACCTACAAAATCTAATCAGTAAAATGGGACTTCCGGTTGATAGATTTTTTTTCCCAACTTGGAATTTTCATACAAAACATTTAATTTATCTTAATGGATGGAAGAAACACAAGATATAAAAATAAAAAAATATGGTGTTAAACACTCAAACGAGTTTCTCTTACTCTATACAATTTAATCAAGAGATTTTCTTCAACGTTTCAATGTTTAGTTGGGCTGGCCATAAGCCACCCATTGTGGTCGGGATTATACTTATATACTTGAGCGTCCTATCAAAAGCAAGACAGCTTATGTAAATTTAAATTAACTTGACAGACCTCCAATAGCAATAGCGCACTTCCTGCTTACTAATTTTCTTAAAACTTGGAATTTTGGCCATCTATTTATTTCTAATTAATTTTGTTTGGATGATAGAATTGTATAATCAACTATGGATACCACTTTAGAGGAAGCTGTAACCCCACCCCTCCCCTAAAAGTGCCCTTAAATGAATTTTCCCAGTGAAATGATTTGTATAAAAGATGTAGATCTTTGCATTTTTAGTTTATATACGAAGTTTCAAGAAAATCGTCGAAGCCATTTTTGAGAAAATCGCGAAAAAGTGAAAAAATGAGGGGACCTCATTTAGTGAAGTGTTAAAACAAACGCACTTCTGGTTATCCGATTTTTGTCAAACTCGAAACTTCAACAACATATTTAATTCTAATGCCACATTATTTAGGTGACAGAATTGTCTAATAAACTGAAATAGCAGTTAAGATGAAAACTTAACCCCACCCCTCCCCCAGAAGTGCCCTTAAATTAATTTTCCCGGAGAAATGTTTCAAATAAAAGCTGTAGCTCTTTGGATATGTAATTGATATGCCAAGTTTAAAGCAAAATCGTTGGAGCCATTTTTGAGAAAATCGCAAAAAAGTAAAAAAAAATCAACTAGTAAAGTGGTACTTCCAGTTGAGAAATTTTGACGTATAACGTACTGTCAGATCCCATGGTGATACCTAAACATAATATCAAGTTTCAACTTTTTACGGTTTTTCGTTTTTGAGCTATGCTGTTTACAGACACACACACACCATTTGCTAAAAAACACTTTTTTGGACTCAGGGGACCTCAAAACGAATGTTTCCGGTGAAAACTCGATATCGAAAATTTGACACGATTACAATACTTATCCTTACTACTTAGGAGTAAAAGAATGTAAAAGGAGTTTGAAATAAAAATTGTAGATTTTTTGTATGAATGGTTGAAATACAAAGATTACAGGAAATCGACAGAGCCTGTTTTCAAAGATACTGGGAGGAACCTACAAAATCTAATCAGTAAAATGGGACTTCCGGTTGATAGATTTTTTTTCCCAACTTGGAATTTTCATACAAAACATTTAATTTATCTTAATGGATGGAAGAAACACAAGATATAAAAATAAAAAAATATGGTGTTAAACACTCAAACGAGTTTCTCTTACTCTATACAATTTAATCAAGAGATTTTCTTCAACGTTTCAATGTTTAGTTGGGCTGGCCATAAGCCACCCATTGTGGTCGGGATTATACTTATATACTTGAGCGTCCTATCAAAAGCAAGACAGCTTATGTAAATTTAAATTAACTTGACAGACCTCCAATAGCAATAGCGCACTTCCTGCTTACTAATTTTCTTAAAACTTGGAATTTTGGCCATCTATTTATTTCTAATTAATTTTGTTTGGATGATAGAATTGTATAATCAACTATGGATACCACTTTAGAGGAAGCTGTAACCCCACCCCTCCCCTAAAAGTGCCCTTAAATGAATTTTCCCAGTGAAATGATTTGTATAAAAGATGTAGATCTTTGCATTTTTAGTTTATATACGAAGTTTCAAGAAAATCGTCGAAGCCATTTTTGAGAAAATCGCGAAAAAGTGAAAAAATGAGGGGACCTCATTTAGTGAAGTGTTAAAACAAACGCACTTCTGGTTATCCGATTTTTGTCAAACTCGAAACTTCAACAACATATTTAATTCTAATGCCACATTATTTAGGTGACAGAATTGTCTAATAAACTGAAATAGCAGTTAAGATGAAAACTTAACCCCACCCCTCCCCCAGAAGTGCCCTTAAATTAATTTCCCCGGAGAAATGTTTCAAATAAAAGCTGTAGCTCTTTGGATATGTAATTGATATGCCAAGTTTAAAGCAAAATCGTTGGAGCCATTTTTGAGAAAATCGCAAAAAAGTAAAAAAAAATCAACTAGTAAAGTGGTACTTCCAGTTGAGAAATTTTGACGTATAACGTACTGTCAGATCCCATGGTGATACCTAAACATAATATCAAGTTTCAACTTTTTACGGTTTTTCGTTTTTGAGCTATGCTGTTTACAGACACACACACACCATTTGCTAAAAAACACTTTTTTGGACTCAGGGGACCTCAAAACGAATGTTTCCGGTGAAAACTCGATATCGCAAATTTGACACGATTACAATACTTATCCTTACTACTTAGGAGTAAAAGAATGTAAAAGGAGTTTGAAATAAAAATTGTAGATTTTTTGTATGAATGGTTGAAATACAAAGATTACAGGAAATCGACAGAGCCTGTTTTCAAAGATACTGGGAGGAACCTACAAAATCTAATCAGTAAAATGGGACTTCCGGTTGATAGATTTTTTTTCCCAACTTGGAATTTTCATACAAAACATTTAATTTATCTTAATGGATGGGAGAAACACACGATATAAAAATAAAAAAATATGGTGTTAAACACTCAAACGAGTTTCTCTTACTCTATACAATTTAATCAAGAGATTTTCTTCAACGTTTCAATGTTTAGTTGGGCTGGCCATAAGCCACCCATTGTGGTCGGGATTATACTTATATACTTGAGCGTCCTATCAAAAGCAAGACAGCTTATGTAAATTTAAATTAACTTGACAGACCTCCAATAGCCTTTGAAATAATTCTTTTTAGAAAAATGTTTAAAAAAAAAAGTGATACATTTCTATCTACGCAGCAAACATTCCAAGTTTAAAGAAAATCGTTGTAAATGTTTCCAAAAAAATTCCAATAACTCAAAAACCTATTCTGTAAAATCGTACTTCCTATTAAACGATTTTCTTCAAATTTTGAATACTATCAATGCAAATAATGTGTATTAATATTATGGCAGTGGTAAAACCAAATATTATACTGAAGTTGTAATTTAGTGGAAAGCATAACGCTTCTGTTCCCCCACCATCCCCCCCTAAAATCAATTTTTCCGGGAAAAAGTTTCAACTAAAAGTGATAGGTATTTGTGTGTGTGTAAAACAGTGAGTATAAAATTGAAAGTAAATCATTGTTGCCGTTTCCATGGAGAAAATCATGAAAAAATGAAAAATAAAAACAAAAATTCGGCAGTGTTGCATTATCCGGTTGATGGATATTGTCCGTTATGTTCGTTTCTGACGCGGTGATGGTACTCATAATGGTACTAGGCCAAGTTTGAGAGAAGGTCCTGTGACCTTTCGTTTTTGAGATATTCTGTTAACACATACACCCACACATACATCTACAGACCATTCCATAAAATATTTTAATCTTTGCAATTATTTCAAATTGGTAAAAAAATAAATAATAATACATTGTAAAGTAGTATTTTCCGGTTGTTTTATAAATTTTTAAAAACCATTATTTCAGGGAATCTGAAAACATCTGTATTGCCGATGTAAGCTCAATTTCGAAAATTGTCAACACGATCGTTATACTTCCTTTTCCTGAAAAGGAAAATCCACCTGTCGCGTATTTCTACTCGAATTGATAATAAAGGGGACCATGAATTGTGGGAGCCCCCTTACTATATTTGAAATCTTACTGGTCGCACGGTTGATCCAGTCATATCTCTTAATATTCTATTTTAGAATTCATGCTATTTTTTATTTGTTTTATACTACATTACAATTAGTACCTTGCACAATACTGCATTGATAAAGGGATTATGCTGTCTAACATGTGTGATTTAGTAAGACCCGCATTGAGATGGGTCCATCTCAGTGAATTCAGTTCTGTTCAAAGTATTAAGGCTAACACTGCTAGTTCTGTTTCAAGTGCTATACTGAACTAGTTGCCTTTTGCTCCTGGCCATTGACGCCATCTTGAATACTCAGCACATGCTTTTTTTTTCTCCACCGGAACTCAACTTTATTGCAGCTCCAACCAGCTAATTCTCACAACTGAATCTAATTTTATTGAAGACATCTCGTCACAAACACCTTCAAGAGAAGTTATTGCAACCTCGCTATTAATTCTTTATCAGGTTGGGACGCCAAGGCTGGTGGTAAGCAGTTATTTGGTCCTTTCCCATCCCAATTTCCTCTAATTATTATTATTATTATTGCCAGTATCTACTTTAACATTCTTACTTCACTAGCTGAGGACTTGGCAACCTTAAAGAAGCATTTTACAATATTACATATATTACTGTAATCATCAACTCAATCGGAACGATCCAATTTGCATCACTGACAACATCAAGCGCAGTGTGATTCATTATTTAATCTTTTATATTAACTCATTTAAGGAACTAGTACCAGTTGAATTTAATAGCTAATAACACTGCCTTACTCAACAGTAGCACTTTTATCTCACTTCACGTGCCCTGGGAATCTTCACACCCAAGTATTGGTTAACTAAACTCTTTTTGCATGTGCTACATTAACTTCTGCCAGCACCTATTTCAAGGGTGTATAACTTTATCATATGATCCTTATTAGAGTTGTTCAACTTATTACAAGACATTGTGGCATTTTAAATACATTATTTTTTTGTAGTGATTCATAAAGGTGTATTTTCTTTTATTAACATTGCTCTATTCTTTGTCTAGAGCTGGTCCTCCATTGATTAGAAGCTGGATCGTGGGGCTGTTCTCGCATCCAGCTTTATACCAGTATTTGCCAGCTTTAGCATTCAGAAGCCAGTACTAGGATTTGCATGTGATCTACATCACTATCCAGGCCATTTGACCAGTGCGTTGAACAACAACGTTCAGCCCGCTGAAGTCCAGGAATCGGGTTATCACTGTAATTTACGTGTAGTGACGGAAATAAATGAACTTATTCTTATTACCCCGTCCACCTGAATCACAATCTTTAGCAAGTGGAATAATTCCCAGTAAATATTCCACACCACCAACTATTGGCGGAAAATAATATATCTCACTAACAATTTTAAATCTAACAGAAGTTCGATAAAGGTGATTGATTTCGAATTATATCTTGATAAAAGTAGTAGGTAATTAATTTTTTAATTTATTTCATTAATTGGAATTCTATAAGTGGCCTTTCATCACATTTAGACTGATAATTAATGTTTAATGAAGCTTTTATATAATTTTTTTTATGAGATTGTGGGCATGCATGATAGCATGCTTTACTTTCTTTAATTCTGACAATTATTACATTTTCTTCCTCCAGAGATGGTTCATCAAATAATTTAGTGACGTTGATTTTCCATGTTCACTAAAAAAAATTTGATGAAGCAAGTCTCTGATCATGCAGGAAAATCCAAAAGCCTTGCCAACCGACAAAAAAAAGCATGCTGTGACAGAAGAAGATACAACATGCAATTTCGGCTAACTCATTAGTTAATCACGTATTCAATGATGTTTTATTTACAGCTGAATAAAAGAATCTAATATTGTTACCTGAAAATAAAATAAAATCAGCTGTGAAATACCCACCCATCCGACTTTTTTTGTGTGCTAGTTTCAGTTTCAAATTCTCTTCAAACTGGAATTATTACAATACAATTAATTATCCTTAATATTATTGAGATAGTAGTACCGTACTCCTATTAGAGGGAAGCATATATAATGTTACATACCTCCGAGTGACTGTTGCAGGGCCCATACACACCAGCCTAGGCCCATTCAAGGGTCTACGAGACATCCGTAGTTGGTACTAGCCAACCGTAGCAAACTAGTCGCAAGTTCTCATTACTTTCTCATACTGCTTTTCTCATCTTTCAATTGTCAAATTGCCTTCAATGGCGGAATTATCTGCAATATATTTAATTAGGATGAATGGAAATGCGAAATCATACTAAGTAAACTTCCTAAAATCATTTCATCAGTAAATGCCTCAAGTGTTCTTATCATAATTAGTAATTATACTAAGAAAATCTTAAAAGCGTTTCCGAGAATATTCGCGAAAAACAGTAAAAAAAAACAAAAAAAAACCTTCTGCCGTATAACCAATAACCAATACGTTCTGGTCATATTCCTGGCGGTAATTAACCGAAAATGGAGATTAAACTTTGTGGACTTATCTTTAATGAGTTATGCTGACCACTACTCACACATATCAAAAACCACATTAATTTTTATTATTAATATATAATTTTTTTTTATTTGCTCAGGAGGACAAAAACATGTACTTCTCTCTAAAAAAAAAAAAAAAAATCGAAATTTGAAAAGATCGCGTTAAGTTCTCTTATAGCATTAAGGGAATTTAAAACAATAAATTTAGTACTAGTATAAAACCAAACTTTTTAAAATTGTTTACTTTCACTAACTGCTGTTAGAGGAAGTATTGTAATTTCTTTTATTACGTTTGCAATATTCATAAAGGAAGGTGCCAGATTAATATATCAAGAATGAACTAACAGCTAAAAATAACTAAGCAAACCTCACAAGATAAGGAAGTGTGCACCCGGAAGTAGACAGACATAAATGACTAAATTAATCTAATACAAGTTTCAATCTCAGAAGAAATTTAGAAATCTCTTTTTGTTTTCTGAGAGTTAAATTTGTTTCTTTGTGAAAAATTAACTATTTGAAGCCTAGCTCGCCTGTACTGTAAAATTTTTAATGAAAAGGATTTTCGCAAACGTGATTGGTTGGATTCACATAACCTTTAAGTGGGTTCTAGCAGGTTATACAAGTTTTTACACAGTAATGAACGTCAACAGATAAATAATTTTTTTTTTATGAATTTGTTAATATCGTGGCCACTTCATCTTATCTTTGACTGTGAGTGAGCGAGCGTTGACTATTTATACAATTAAACTAACCTATTTTGTCAAAAAGAAAAGAAAATGGCCTTTAACCATGCAAAATTGTTGAAACAACCGATAAAAGCATTACTATTAGATATTAGTGGTGTTTTAAAAGATGGTGACATACCAGTACAAGGTTCTTTGGAAGCTGTTAGAACGTAAGTACAATTGTTGCTATTTTTTTGCACATCCAGAGAATTCAAGAATAATTTAAGTTACTTGAATTTCAGATTACAATCTATGGGATTCCCATTCCGTTTGATTACAAATGAAACATTAAAACCAAAGTCTACAATTAGAAATACATTACAAATGCTAGGATATGAAGTAAATGAACAGGATATGCAATGTCCTGTGCCATTTTTAAAGGAGATATTAATAAAAGAAAATCTTAGACCACATTTATTACTTCATCCAAGGGTATGGATCCTATAGTCAAATATACATTCAAACTGAAAGAATTTTAATGAAGAAGACCTTAAGAATAAAATCAATTTAGTTTTTGAAATAAAAAAAAAAAAAAAAATTCCAATAATCAACTGTTGTTTGTTTTTAGATGTTTGCTGAATTTGAAGGAATAGACCTAAGTAATCCGAACTGTGTAGTTATGGGTGATGCAGAAGAATATTTTCACTATGATTCTCTAAATGAATGCTTTAGAAAACTAATAGCTATGAAAAATCCTATTTTATTTTCTTTGGGAATAAAGTGAGTTATATATCTTTTTATTTTAAATAATAAAGGAACCATTGAAAAGTAATTGCGATCGCTTCAGATTCGAAATCAGCTTGGAGTATCTTGGAAATAATGTTTGAAATCATTCGAGGTTGTTATAATTATTGGCACATCTTGTTTTGCAATTTTTAAAAGTAGTAGCTTTTTCTCTAATTAAATAACAACCTTGAACTCACCATATTAGGTACTTCTCCCAAATCCCTGTCGAAGGCAAAATCTTTGAAATTTGAAATTACATTTGTGGAAACAGACAAATATACATAAAAAAAAGAAAAAAGAAGCAAGGTTTCAGTTAGATAAAATGAGATAATTAGGTGATTTTATAGGAATTGATTTTAAGCTCTCCTATAAAGTGCTTCATTAATATTTGTGCTTCCCATCCTCTGTTTCATACAATAATGGCAGTAAAATGAGGAACTATAATGAATATGTTAAAATATATTATTTGAAGTTTTGAGAACATTAATAAAATGAAGGAGTAGTTCATGCCAGAATTTTGAATTATTTTGTTAAATCATGATATTATACAAGTTTAAAGATAAACAAGTGGTAAGATAGGGAAGGGATTAGCTCAGTGGAGCAGTGCGGAAATACCGGGTTTCAATCCAGCAGTGCTGCCCTTAGATTTAGTCTTACTATGATCCTATGATGAACAGTGTTATCTGTAACGAGAGAAAGGAAAGTGTTGTCTTTAACAAGAAAATGTCCGGAGGCCAGCAGTGCAATGGGAAGGCTCCGGTCACCTTAAATAAAATAAAAAAATTTGATCGAGGAGGTGAATTAATGCATTTCCTACAATTGCTGTTGTGGTTGGTTCCGCAAGCTGGAAAGCATAAGAGATATTTTCCGTGTTAGCCTGCTTCTTTTTGTGGTCATCGACAGTTTCGGGCGTTCGCCATCATCAGGATGTTTTTGTCAGAACAATGTGATAACTTAGACTTGTACAGAGAAAAATTTGAGGGCACTAAAAACTAAATTTGCTCTGTGTAAGTCTATGTTATCAGACTATTCTGACAAAAACATCCTGATGGTGGGCGAACGCCCGAAACCGGTCCATCACCACCAAAAGAGGCGGGCTATCACAGAAAATATCTCTGAGATTTCCTACAATGATTAAATTTAAATATATTGCAGTTAATAGAGCCACTATATTTTTTCCTGTCAAATTATCTTTTTAAGCAAATATTATTTGGATGACGATGGTTTATCAATGGATGTGGGCGCATATTGTAAAGGAATTGAATACGCAACTGGTGTAAAAGCCAGAATTGTTGGAAAACCAAGCAAAGAATATTTTCTGAGAGCTGTTAATAAATTAGGATTTAAACCGGAAGAGGTAAAACATAATGTTTCGTTTTAGATATTCATATTTGAATTTCTAACTCTGGATACTGTTAATAGTTTGCTAATTAGAAAATATTTCCTTTTTAGGTAGTCATGATTGGTGATGATATTGAATACGATGTAGGCGGTGCACAGGAGTGCGGTTTACGTGGAGTTTTAGTAAAAACTGGTAAATTTCGCCCATCAGATGAATTACATCCTAAAATTAAACCTGATGCAATTGTAGAAAATCTACAACAATTTGTTGAAATGTATATAAAAGCGCAAGGTAAATTATAAAATATATTTCAAATTAATGACACTGGTCAACAACTTTTATTTTTATAGCTTTTATCATATTGTTTTTTTTTTTGTTTTTTTTTAAATTCAATTTAGAGGCAAAAATTGTAAATGAAGTAAAATATTATTATTTCTCTTATCTTATTATAAGAATAAAATTCATTTATTTTATTCAATTTAGACACTAAACAGCTACAAGGGGTTAGTGCATAAAGTCTTTAATGAGACTTCCAACGTTGTACAGTTGTAACGATCTGAAAGATGAACCAAAAGATGCAAGTTTGGGCGAACCATGCAGCTTCCAACGCAATAATTCGAATTAAGCAATCAAATCCAAAGAAACCATAACATTTTCTTCAAACTGATTGTGAATGGAAGGCAAAAAAAAAAAAAATTAAAAAAAGCTGGCTTAGTAAATATTGTTAGTCAAAAAATTTTTGTTCCATTATTTTAATTTTTAAATTAGAATCTTTTATTAGATATTAAAAAAAATTGTTTGTTGACCAGTGTAAGACAGAACTGATTGTGCTAACTGTATCAACTTATGTTTACAAAGTTTTATACTAGCTTATTAAAAAAATAAAAATAAAATTAACACAAATTTTGTAACTAGAAAACATTTTTATAAATTCACGAAGCAGTGGGAAAGATCTACTATTTTTAAGAAAAATAAATGCTGTATAATTAATATACATTTTGTTTAAATATGACTTTTAATAATCTGGTGTCCAGTGATATGTGAATTTAAAAAAAAAATTATTCTACCAGTGATTTGTTTACAGTTTGTGATTAATGTTATTACCTTTTTGGATAGTATTCTCAATTATATTTGCATTATAGAATGTTTCTTTTTATGAATTTGTATATATATATTATATAATTTTTACTGACTTGTTGAATTTTTACAATCAAAAGGGCTGTTATTTTGTAATAAATATAATAATATAATAAGGTGCTTCCGTTAAAATACTCTTTATTTTCTTATCCCAAAGTTTGGGTAATTTCTGTTCATTTTAAGAAATTAAGAGGTAATGGAATCCAATTCTTAAACCTCAAATGCTAGTCATCCTTTGCATTATTGGACTGGTAATTTTGTACAAAATTATAAAAAAAAACTTAGGTCTTCGGGTTGAGACCGCCTTTTGTAAACCAAAGGTTTACAACAAACCATTGAAGCGGTTTCAACCCGAAGTTGTAAATGGCCGCGGAAGCTGAACAATTATAAAATTATATTAGCTTATTAGGATTTTTTTTTCAGCTCATATTAAGTTTCGAACTTGCAATTAGTAATAATTACTGATTTTATATACTGATATTAAACTGTTAATAATAGATATTAATTTAACTGAAGAATATTGAAAAAACAAAACAAGAAATACTTCAATAAATGCAATGTATGTAGTTTTAATGTATGATTTTAAGATTATATTGTTAGTAATTATAAGTTAAGCAATTTAAGTGTTGCCATTGTGATCAATAACAAAAATCTGATGTAGTTTTCACTTGACTCTCCCTTATTGCAAATCTCACAGTTCTTCACAGAAAAAAAAATTCATTTAATTAGTAGGGCCTTACCATAAAACGGCTTCCAGCGGGTTTTGAAAACCTCCATTTTGACTGTAACCCTCCCCCAGACTATTCTGAAATCAATGAAAATATTTATTTTTTTATTAATAGTTTATTTTATATTCTTAATTTTAATTTTTTTTTTTGCAGAAATTTCTTTAGGAATGATATACCGTCATTTATTGATTTATAAAGTATTGTCATCTTGTTAGATTGCCGAAATTTGAGTTTTCAACGGACTTATATTTTCCTATAAAATCCGATTCTTTCTCAAAAATTAGATATTTCAGGAAAATAAGAGTATGTGTGGAAAACTGAATATCTTGAAAATGAAAAATTGCAACAAGTTTCTTAAGATATTTCTATTCCTATCTAATATATCCCATATATATAATATGGGTTTAAAACTTTCTATTTGGAGTTCTTTGATTTTTTTTTTTTTGGAAGATTCTAATAAATTGGGCTTATCTCTTAAGTTCTATAAAGATTCTATCACGTATATACAGCTTTAATGACAATTAAATGCGTAGTATAAATTCCAAGCAGGAAGTAAATTTATCGACAGGAAGTTTAGAGGAATATAGTTAGAAAATGTTGATGTTTCTCAGTAGGTATTAATTTTATTGAGCTCGGTATGCTTCACAATATAAAGTGACGAGAATTTTATAATTTCATTCACAAAAATCCTTTGTTATTCATAAAAAATATATTATTCTTAGAAATCTACTTTAAATCACAAGGTTTCGACCTTACCACAAAAGACTAACGAATAACTTTTTCTTAAAAAGTAAGGTCATTGCAGCCATAAGTATCCACAATTTTTTTTCTATAAAAGGCTACGCGTTTCCTAAAGCCAGCTTAGATGCTAGGATCTATCTTTTTCAGGCAAACAGATCAGCATGCAATATATACACGTACATTATATTAAAGTGACTAGTTTAAGAGTGTACCTATATTTGGAGGATGGAAAATACGCTAAATAGAAAAAAAATTACAATTATTACCCTTTTTAATTTTTCAAGGATTCACAAATATGTAATCAATTATTTTTTTTTAAGCTGCAGAAAAATAAGAGATTTCGAAACCAACTTTCTTATTTCAATTGAAGAACTTGTTTTTCAACGAGCTTCCTTAAAAATCCGACTGTCTGGTAAAATATTTATGAATAGATTGTTGGTTTGCAGTAGTAGAAAAAATCGGATTCTTTTCCGTTATATTTTGTGTTCAATGATTGGTTTCAGGTGTTCGATTATTTTCTGGACATCTTGATAAATAGTGTATAACCTCAACGTACCTCAAATTGTAAATCTATTTAAATCACCGAACTGGATATGTTAAGGTACATATCCACCAAAGGAACAATGAGGAACATTTATGTTTCTGTTGAATGTTTCATAAAATGTTCCAATGAGTTGTTTGTTGCTGCAGTAAACAAAATGAAAAGTTGCTTTATGTTTTGTGTTTCCATTCGAAGCGAAAGGAGACAGTAGAAACAATCGGATTGGGAAATTTTGTTGCGGTAGTGGAATCAGTAGCGTTGCTGCTTGTTTCAGTTTAGTTGTAGTGCTCGTGGAGACAACTACTTGTGCATTTATTGCGTCTAGTTAAAGTTAAATAATTATGCCGCCACCGATTCACTAGTGGAGCAACGACAAAGTAATTGAATTACTCGAAACATACAGAACCTTGGAATGCTTGTGGAACCCCAGAGATATAAAATACAAGTGCAGAAATGCGAATCATGATGCATGGTCTGTGCTGTGTGGATTAACTGGCGCGGAAGAAGGAGAAGTGAAGAGAAAGATTTAAAACATGACAGCCCAATTTTTCAGAGAGAGAAAAAGATATCGTTCGTATAAAAAATGATACATTTATATTGATGTTGCTAAAATTAATTACTTTGGTGGAGACAGAAAGTTTCCTTATGTTGCCTCAAGTTCCATTATTATGAAGCAAGTGGCAATACATGGCAACAAAAAGTTCCTTATTGTTGCTTTGGTGGATACGTACCTTTAGGGCAACTATCTGTGACGACCAAATATCGTTTTTTGGCTTTTTTAAAAAGGCCATTTACATCTTATGTTTTTAAACAGAAATATGAAGATCTAAAATTTAAACAGATCTTATTGTAAAATTATTTGTGATTAGCAATGACTGTATGATTTCCTGAAAGAGACGGACGCAAAAAAAAGAACGGGCATAAATTTGTCGATCGCAAGAATAGAAGAGAAAGACAATCAGAACACATTATGAAGTTACGATAGAAAGGTCATTGAAGCATAGGACCGCCAAGATTGAGATGGCAAGATGATGCTAGAAGCTTAGGCATAAGACATTGGAAAGAGGCGGATGGGGAAAAAAATATCTCGAGAGGCCCAAGATCCTATAATGGGTATTGGAAAGTCAACAGTATTTTTCAATATTATCAATCACAATATTATCTTTAGGGACATCTTGATAAAAACCGATGATCAGAAATAGATTTTTTCATCAATATTTAAAACCCAACACCAAGATATGTTTTCCATCTTACAAAAAAACAAATATATTGCGATCTCAATGATGAGTCACTAAAAATTTTTGGCTAAGATATTCATTTTTTTTCCTATATAAAAAAAAGTCATAATGAGTTTATTTATAAGAAATGTTACGAAAGTAATCACTGGATATACCAACATATTATCTAATTTTAGTAACTTACATTAAACCTAGTAGCTATGTATATAGGTTACGATATATTTATAAAATACACACTCAGTATCTAACCCGCTCAACACATTTGGATGCCTCAAAAAAAAAAAGGGATTAAATTGATTGTATGTGTGTAATCGTCTATATTTGATTTTATTGGAGAAATAGCGAATAAATGCGAATGAATATATTGAAAACAAGTAAACAGTCATTTTCGTTTATTCAATTCGATCAAATTATACTGAAAAAGGGCAAAATACTTTATGAAGTTGATTCTTTTAAGAGCTTAGATATTATTGTCGTTTAAAAGTTTTTATAAGCAACTTCTTTTCATGTAATATATTGCATACTGTTGTGAAACACTCACATATCCTTTATTATTTAATTTCTGAATGTCCACCAACCTGTAAATTTGCTTCAAACTCAAAATTATTACAATACTTGTAATAGTTCACACATGTTTCTAGAGGAACCGCATAACAGAGAGCATGTTTTCTCTTCAAAAATAAATGATAGACTTATTTGTGAGATTAAAAAAAAAATAATAATAAAGGAAAAACGATGGAACCATTTTTAGAAAACTTTATGAAACGGATACTTCAGCCCGCTAACGAGAACTGAACTCATTCTGATCGAAACCTTCATATTTTAATGTCTGTGGGTGATACCTGAAAAACAGTTTATTTATTTCAATTGTTTACAGAAACTAGCTCTGTAATTAGTTAGAGTTAGTATTATGTTGTAGCAATATATATTATAAAATGTAAATAATATTGTTTATTACTTAAATAAACTTCTTCTTTTTGCAACACCTAGCCTGTTTGGCAGAGAGGCCATTTGGCCCCCTACACCAGATGAAGTATTTACGTTTATAAACATAAAAAAAATGGTAAACATGAATGTAAAAAAAAACTAATTCTAACCAGAATGTTAATTTTTAAAAAAAACTTGGTTTGAAACACTCAAGACTTTCTCTTACTTCAGTTAATATAATTATAAATAAAATGGATAACTTTTACTCAGTTACCATAATTATAGAGGTGGTAGGGTACATGTTGATAACCTACCCTTGACAGAAACAGAATTTGTCTTGTTTACACTACAATGCTAAACATTACACAATAATCAAATAACATTTAAAATATAATGGATACATTCCACAAAACATCATAAAATGATTTTTTTTGGAAAAATGTTTTCAATAAAAGTCAATTAAAATAAGTTTTTATCTTTGCAATTGATGTCCCAAGTTTAATCAAAACCACTGCAACCCTTTCTCGATATAATTCCAAACAATAAATCACGAAACCTATCTGTAAATTCGTACTTCCGATTAACCGAATTCTAGCAATATTTCTCAAATACATCTATATTATATAAATAGAAACATAAATTTTCTATGGAAAATGTTTTAAATAAAAGTTATAGTTATTTACATGTGGCGATGGTATACGTAGTTAAAAGAAAATCGTTGGAGCCCTTTTTCGAGAAAATTGCGAAAAACTGAGAAAAAAAATACAGTAATGTTACAATAATATTTTATCAAACTGTTTGAAGTAATTTTATTCAATTTTTAATATTGGGTCATTGTTTAACTTTTTCTTAAAAATTTAAATAAGAAAAGGTTTTGATATTTATAAATAAGTAAGTACTTGATAACCATATAATATAACTTATGGAGCATGTTTTAATAAACTCCATGACGTTAGGGATGGTACTTGGAGGCCAGAAAAAAACAACACTCATCCAAACCACTCCAAACATTTTTATCTATTCGTAACATGTACTTCCGGTAAAAACTCAATTTCGAAAATTTGGTGAGATCGCCAAATAATTTTAACTTATATCAATAAGAAAAGATAAAATTGGATATATCGAATATTTAAAACAAAAATAATTTACAATAATTTAGTTCGATGTAATTTAGTAGATTAGTAGAATTTAGTAGATAGTAGAACGTTGAATATGTAGTAATGAAAAAAAGGGTAACCGGTTAACTGTTTAAAGGTGTAGGGGAAGAACCCCTTCCCATTTAATACAACATTATAGTCCCTCATCTTCTCTATTAGTTACATTCCTGATGTACAATACTTTCAAAAATAAATAAGTAATAAAAGTAAAAAAAAAAAAAACAAAAACTCTGCTACCCTAAAGTATTTATTTTTACGAATGTTAGATCCAGTCAATTCATTCACAAAACTAATTTAAGATATGAACATTCTTAGTCCTTCTAGGCTCCTAAAAATTGGATGATTCATAGAACATACTACAAGGAAATAAAATCATGAGATTTCCACGGAATACAGACAAGATTACATCACTAATTCTTCTACATCTATACTTATAATTTTGTATTTCTCTGTGCCAATAATCTGATATAAAAAAACAATAATATCATTTTCATATCATTTTTTACTTTCTCTTACACCTAGTAAGAGGAAGTATTGTAATCGTGTCCAATTTTCGATATCGAGTTTTCACCGGAAATATCCGTTTTAAGGTCCCCTAAGTCCAGAAAAGTAGTTTTTAGCAAATGGTCTCTCTCTTTCTCTCTTTCTCTCCCTCACTGTGTGTGTGTGTGTGGGTGCGTGTGTGTGTGTGGGTGCGTGTGTGTGTGGGTGCGTGTGTGTGTGTGTATGTGTGTATTTGAACAGCATAGCTCAAAAACGAAAAACCGTAGAAAGCTGATACTTGATATTACGTTTAGTAGATATCACCATGGGGTCTGACAGTACGTTATCTGTCAAAATTCCTCAACCGGAAGTACCACTTTACTAGTTGCTTTTTTTTACGTTTTTTCGATTTTCCCAAAAATGGCTCGAACAATTTTCTTTAAACTTGGAATATCAACTACATATACAAAGAGCTATAACTTTTATTTGAAACATATCTTCCGGAAAATTCATTTGAGGGCACTTTTGTGGGAGGGGTGGGTTAGGGTTTCATCTAAAGTGGTACTTCGGTTTATTAGACAATTCTGTCATCTTAATAATATTAATTAGTATTGAATATGATGTAGAAATTCCGAGTATCAAAAAAATCGGATAACCGGAAGTACGTTTACATTACCACTTTACTAAATGATTTTTTTTAACTTTTTCGCTATTTTCTCAAAAATGACTCCGACGATTTTCTTGAAACTACATATATAAACTAAACATGCAAAGATATACATCTTTTATTTAAAACATTTCTCTGGGAACACTCATTTAAGGGCACTTTTAAGGGAGGGGTGGTGTTACAGCTTCCTCTAAAGTGCTATCATAGTTGATTATACAATTCTACCATTCAAACAAAATTAATTATAAATAAATAGATGGCCAAAATTCCGAGTTTTAAGAAAATTAGTAAACTGGAAATGACCTTTTACTGAACAGTTTTTTTAGTTTTCGATGAATTTCATTAAACTTGGTACACAAACTATAACATTTATCAATTATAAATTTGAGAACAGGAGTAAGAGAAAGTTGAACCCGGAAACTCAAGTGTTTTTCAAATATTTTGTTGTTTTAACTTTCTCACCAGATGGTGGACCTTATTGGTATTGCTGAGACAATATGTAGGGAGGAAGCCTTAGGTCTCAGTCCTCCAAGCGGAACTACCTAAAATTCCGGAAAAATATTGTAAATTAAAGCAAAAGACGATGTTATCTAAAAAAACACGAACGGATTTCTTTAAATTTGATTAAGTAACTATGAGTACGGGAACATATTAGTTTTGTTTGCAACTTTTTTTCCCGATTCATTCATTTAAATAAGATTAGTGGAATTGAGGGGAAGTTATGCTTTTCTCAAATGTCATTTTATGAAATTTAGATTCTCCCATTGATATGAAATTGTATAAAAGTAAATATTTAGTAAGAGAAAAACTAACAATTATAAGTTTGAAGAAAACTATAACACTACACACTAAGAACTAAACACTATAATAGTAAGTTGTGTGAGTGAGAGTGTCTCAAACCAGATTTTTTTTTGGTTATTTTGTTTACTAAGACACACACATATACAGACAGACAGACTTTTACAAATCATTCGTAAAAAAATTATTTTTTCCTTTCTCTTACTACTTTAAGAAGTATTTGTGATATAGAAAAAAAATGTTTTTGGTAATATAAAAAAAATCTGGTGTGACTCACACTACTTTCTCTTACTCCAGTTCTCAAAATTATAATTGACAAATTTAATGAAATTCGTCGAAAACTGAAAAAAAAAACTGTTCAGTAAAAGCGCACATCCGGTTAACTAATTTTCTTGAAACTCGAAATTTTGGCCATCTATTTATTTCTAATTAATTTCGTTTGGATGATAGAATTATATAATCAACTATGATAGCATTTTAGAGAAAACCATAACCCCATCCCCTCCCCTAAAAGTGGCCTTAAATGAATTTTCCCGGAGAAATGTTTTAAATAAAAGTTGTAGATCTTTGTATGTTTAGTTTATATAAGAAGTTTCCAGAAAATCGTCGGAGCCATTTTTCAGAAAATCGCAAAAAAGTGAAAAAAAATCATTTAGTAATGTGGTAAAGTAAACGGCACTTCCGGTCATCCAAGTTTTTTCAAACTCGGAATTTCAACAACATATTCAATTCTAATTAACATTTTTTAGATGATAGAATTGTTTAATAAACTGAAATAGCACTTTAGATGAAAACACTCCTTCACCATAACTGCTCTTAAATGGATTTTCCCAAAGAAACGTTTCAAATAAAAGTTGTAGCTCTTTGTATGTGTAGTTGATATACTAAGTTTAAAGAAAATCGTCGAAACCATTTTTGAGAAAAATGCAAAAAATAAAAAAAAAAACTAGTAAAGTGGTACTTCCGGTTGAGAAATTTTGACAGATGATCCACTGTCCAGATCCCATGGTGATACCTAAACGGAAAATCAAGTTTCAACTATCTACGGTGTTCCGTTTTTGAGCTATGCTGTTCACATACATACAGACATACACATACACACACTTTTCTAAAAACCACTTTTTTGAACTCAGGGGACCTCAAAACGGATATGTTCGGTGAAAACCCGATATCGAAAATTTTCACACGATTACAATACTTCCTCTTACTAGGAGTAAGAGAAAGTAAAAAAACAAAAACAATACGGAAAATCACAGGAAGTTCAAAAGTTTGAACTTCCCGTTTTAATATCACCACCATTAATCAGTTCAGTATAAAAACCATTAATCAAAAGTGTTATTTTATACTAGTTATTTTTTTCGCAGCTTTCTCAACGATTTTCGCAATCAAAACAACGATTTTGTTTAAATTTGGAAAACTAATTGCACTGATATCAGTTTTTTTTTGTAAATTTTTTTCAGGAACAACTGATTAAAAGAGTTTCTTTGGCTGTGCCAGCCATGTTGGGCCTTAACAAGCCGTCACAAATTGTAGTGAAAGAAGATACAGAAAAAGGTGGCTCGCTGCTTTTACAATGTAATCATATTCAAGAAAATGTATATCCTAAAATCCAATAACTATAATCCCCACCACCTAAATATGTTTATGAGTAATCTGTACGTTGAATAAAAATTCTACATTTGAAGATATTTTGTCAATTAGTAATGTAATAACTACAGTAAAAAAGAAGTGTGTATTTCACATCAGACTATCTGTCGCTGGCGGAAGTATCTGTCTGTAAGACGGAAGTATTGCGATCGTGTCGAACTTTTCGAAATTAAGTTTTCACCGGAAATACACGTTTCGGGATCCCCTGAGAATGAGAAAAATGTTTTTAGCCAATGGTCTATACGTGGGTGTAAACAAAATATTTCCAAAAAATGAAAATTCGCAGGAAGCTCAATCTTGGTATTTCAGCTTCTGATGACACGATTTTTTTTTTCGAACATCAACTAGAAGGGCGACTTTACTGCATGTTTTTTTTTTAAATTTACCATGATTTTCATTAAACTTCATATTACTAAATACATAAAAATACCTATCTCTTTTGTTTAGGTAAAACATTTGCCACAGGACAATTGAGGATACGGGGGGGGGGATAGCGTTAAATAGAATTACAAATTTGATGAAAATCGTAAGTGCGACTTCACAGAATAAGTGTTCGAGGTTTTTTTTAAAGGAATTTCTTCGAAAAATACCATAGCGATTTCTTTTAAACTTGGTGCGCTAACTGTCCAGATATAAACTTGTAGGATTGCATACACATATATAATCGCACTCACTTATATATATAAAAACCCTATGGCACAACAGCCCATGAACAACCAAGGCTTGCAAGATGGCGATTAGATAGAGGGGCGTGCGGTAAGCAGACCCACAGCTGATCCCACGCTGTTTAGTTCCGGCCTTCGCTACCCAGGGCGCTACTAACTGCTTCCCATTTTTTTTATCACGATGCTGGATCAACACCGACTTTGCCCTCACGGGAATCGAACCCTGAATTCTCGCACGAATGGCGAGTGCGCTAGCCTTTTATTTATATTTTCCGTATTGTTTAATGAGACGGTCTCTTAAAGTTTAAAATTTATTTTCTCTAGAATTTTTTTTTTTTTTAAATAAGATCGCTAATGATTTGAGAAACAATATCAGGTTTCCATGGTTGCCACCACATGGTAATATTTTTGGTGGAATCTTGAGTGATAGACTGTGAAATAAATTGGGTCTCTGCAATTCTGTCAGGATCATTTTTTCCAAAAAAAAAAGAAAAAAAAGAAAAAGAAAAAAAAAAGGGAAATTTGAGGCTTACACGTCCATACTTCTTGTGCTTCACTACGCATATAATTAAAATGAATACTTAATAATATTTGTAAATGGGACATAAAATATATATAAGAGTATGAAATTATTTATTCAATTTAAACAGGTGATGGTTGATGGGTAATGTGTAACAGGTGATGGCTAATGTCAAAAATAAATAAAAACAATTCGGAAAATATAAGTGTCTTGTGTATGAGTGTATGAATGAATATGAATGTGCTCCTAAAAGCTTATCACTCACTTTTAATTTAAAATATTTTTGCGAAAAAATTGATTATAAGGTCAAATTCGGTATTTGTGGCCTAAAATTTGAAACTTTTGTTTGTTTGTTTGTTCAATGTTGCTGACTCTCGAAACTGAACAATAATCTCATCACACTACATTTATATGAGAACAAAAATGAATAAGATGAAGAAAGAATGCCGGTGAAAATATAATTTCGATAATTTGACACAATCGCTTCAATTTTTTTTCTTTTAAACCATTATTAGAGAGAGAAAAAAAAAATCCCAAATACACTTCCAAAATATGAGAAAAATAAATTAAAATAAAAATCGGTAAAATTCGGCAATGTCCGTTAGTGGCGCCTGACTGGCCCCACATACTAGTACAAGTTGAGCGGCTAGAACGCCGCCAAACGGACTTCTTTATTGTACACCGACAGACCGCTTCCATGTCTGAGAGAGGTACGTCGACTACTAGGCAATCATTATGTTCAAGTTAACACTGACAAGGGTAATACTTACTACTAGTGACCCGATTAGTTATTTAATTTCAATTTAATTTAAGTTTAAACTTGTAAACAATTTTATAATATGTGGTGGTGATAGTGACCATTTTGTGATAAAAAAAACTACAAAAAAAAAAGATATTACGTGATTGTGATAATTATTGAACTAAATTGGCTGTTTGAAGTGAAAAGACTGAACTATATCTATCAGAAAACATGGAAAAGAAAGCAAAAACGGAAAGTAAGTAAACATTAGTTAAATATATTAATAAAAATATTTAAAATAGAAAATAAATTCACATTAGAGATTGGTTGCCCTGGTTACATCTAGTATGCATATTTTCAAATTGTTTTTTCAAACATAGTTATATTACTATATTATTAAAACCGCAATATGGGCAAAACTGAATAAAAAAAAAAAAAATTTAATTTAGACTATGAGCAATATATCAAAACTGACGTCTTTTTAAACGCTCCAAAAATTGAAAGCATTTCCTTTATCATACTTACTTGAATGAAAGCGAAATTATTGAAAAATATAATAAAAAAAATCTAGTGTAACAATCATAGGTAACTTATCGCATTTCACTTCTTACTTCTAATTGACCATTATATAAAAAAAAAAAAAATTAACGTTTTTTTGTTACCCTTATTATGATGTAGATGGTGCAAGTGTTCCATTATTAGTGGAGTCTAATATCAAAGCTATTGTGCAACCCCTCATAGAATCTATGTCCTCAGAACTCTTTGGAGGAATTTTTAAAGATATTGTAGATAAAGTGGAAAAAATAAAATTAAATAGAATATAATAAATAAATAAATAACCATTCAATACGATTTTGAATATCTAAGAGGTACTTAAAGTGTATATAAAGTTTGTGTGTATTTGGGATTCTTCATTTTTAAAAAATATTTTGATACATTAATATACACAACTTCAAAGTTGCACTTCCGGTTAACCGATATTCTTCAAATTTGTTATTATAGCTATGCTTCTAATGTATGGTAATTTTATTATGTAGGTGATATATTATATTGAACATAATATATTGTAGTGAAGTGGTACTTCATAGGGAAGCTTTTTAACGTTACTGTTTCCCTCAGAACAGATAGGGGATTCATTTGTGTAGATATTATATTATAAAGTTTAAAGAAAATCGTTGATTCCAGAAAATCATGAAAAGCTGAAAAAAAAAAAAATTACCTAAGTCGCACTTTCGGTTGGTAGATTTTTTTTGGATGAAACCTTCGTGGAGGTTAGTAGCTAAACGGAAAACCAAGTTTGGGCCTTCCTGCTGCTATTTTTTTTTTTTTTAATATTTTGTCCACTCACATATACACACATTCGTTGAAAACATTTTTTTTTTGTACTCAGTGTTCATTATTTTATAGCATTATGGGTTTTTTTTTGCCAGTTAGTCCCCATGGTCTAAATGAGAATCCTAAAGATTTTCTTTAACGTTCCAATATTATATTTCAAATTTTATTTGAATTCATTTTATTTTCTCCTTGTCATTCATTTTTCATTCAGTTTGTAGTTCTGATGTAAACTCAATCATGAAATAATGTAACGATTGCAATAATACTTACTCTTTTGGAATATATTTTTCTGATTTCAAAGCGATTCTAATTCTCCTGTAGGAACTTTTTGTTTATAATTATTCCACAGAAATATAAATATATTAATAAATTATCAATAATTAAGTTGTAACAATATTGGATTTGAGGATATAGAGTTGGAAAATGGTAAGAGAAATTTATTTGAGTAATCTTAACAAAACAACTTAATTTCGAGACAGTACAACACAGAAATGGGCCATTATCTCTAAAGACTCTATAGTACCATTTAAATAAACAAGCTTGCCTCTTACAATGGATAACTGATAAAATGACTAACTTGTTCCTTAATTACTTTCTCTTTCAAACTGTAAATGTTCGGATCATATCAAATTTACGGAAACTGAGTTTTCCCAGAAACTGTATACATATAATTTTGAGATGTACCTAGGATGAGAAAATGAAGTTTGTTTATTTCTATTTTATTGAATGATCTGTAAGTGGGTTAACAAATTATATGCAACATGAAAATGCCGTTAGAAGTTGTAAATTCGATGTTGAGAGGTTCGGTCATACAAAAGAACTCTTTTCAAATTTCTACCGACGTTTTGGCAAATTTATTGCCTTCTTCTCAGGGTTCTGTACAAAGGTTTTAATACAAAAAAAAAAAAAAAAAAAAAAAAAACATAAAATATAAACTTAAAATAAATATTTTCATATAAGTTTTTTTTTTTTAAATAAACTATATTTCTGTTGTGGTGGTTGGTTCCGCAGAGCTGGAAAGCATCAGAGGCATTTTCCGTCGATAGCCTGCTTCATTTTGTGGTCGTCGACCGGTTTCAAGGCGTTCGCCCATCTTCAGGATGCGTTTGTCAGACAGTGTGATAACACAGACTTGCACAAAGCAAATTCAGTTTATATACTCAAAATATTTATTCTAAGTTTACATTTTTTGTTGTTTTTCTATATATTTTTTTGTATTTGTATTAAAACCTTTGTACAGACCCTGAAAAAGGCAACAAATTTGCCAAAACGTCGGTAGAAATTTAAAAAATAGTTCTTTTGTATGGCCGAACCTCAACATCCAATTTACATTGATGTAACGAACACCAAAAATATTCGTTAGAAGCTGAAACTTGATATCCAATTTAGGTGTACCAACAATGCAGGTTTTAATTTAGTGTACAAGATTTTAATTTTAAATAAGATTTTGTTTATAATTCGCATGATATCCTAGTTCCTTTTTAATTTTACATTAAATACTTTGCCAAAATACCAAATTTGCTGAAAAAAATTTTTAACTGAAATGCAACTTTAAACAGTAGTTTTCTGTTTTTTTGAAACGGTTGAACGGAATTTCTTTTTCTTTTTTTTTTTTTTAATTTAGTCACTTTTAAGGAAACATTTTTTTCTGAAAAATGTCCAGGGGAATCTAAAGTTGGTTTAAATTTATTCAAACTGCCGTTACAAGTTTTTCTGGAAGAACCCTGCGATTCAATTAGTTTATATTCTGGTAATTCTTTATATCCTAGAATCCAACAATGAATTAAATTTGTGAGTTTAAAATTTATATTTAAATCAACTTGGAATAATTTATATAGTATAGAATAATAATTAAATATGGTACAGCCGTATGAGGCTTTAGTGGTAAACTGGTACGAGTTGTAAAAATCATGTTACTTACATATAAGAGCATCTATCTATCCATTCTCCGCCTGTCAGACAGCCACTTGCAAAAGTCCAAAAACACATTGTAACAGTGATTTATTGCAAATAATCCTTCTTGTTAATGGAATAACAGGTAAGAAGGTAAAAAGCTTGACTTTTCAGGTTGGCCAACGAAGAAAAAATGGGTATTTTTTTTTTTTCTAAACAGTTATATAAAAATACAAAATCTGATGTGAAACATTCACATGACTTTTTTCTTTTTCTACATTTTTGCGAAATCAAATGACAACATTTTTTTCTTTTAAACTATATTTTGTCAATGGGAATTACTTCTCACCCTCACCGCCAAATTTCCCTTTTAAAGGAATTTTTTCTGAAAATTGTTTCAAACAAATGTGATAGATTTCGTGTATAGTTAGTATTATCAAGTTTAATGCAATTCGTCAATGTTTTCAGAGGGGAAAAATCGCAGAGAACTGCGGAAAATTAGAAAAAAAACACCATTTAGTAAACTAGCATTTTCTTCACAGTAGAAATTCTGACACATTCTGACTAATATTATTTATTTATTCCTATATCTAAGCGATTAGCTTATTGTAGGGAGTTTTACTGTAATATTTGTACATCAGGAAGAATACAATGTACAGATATAAATAACAATAGTTATAAAATAAAAAATTAAACTAATACAAAATAAGATTAATCCTTATTTCTTAATTTTAAATTGTTGACAATAAATAGATACAAATCATTCAAATGTTCGACTGAGGTGATATTTAACAGATTGGCAAATATGAATTCATCAGTGTCAATGTTATTGTGATTTATATATTTTGATATATACTTATTTCAGAGACATGTAAAGAATATTATACTTTAACAACAAATGAATTAGATTATCTTTTTCTGTAGAGAAACAATAAGGGCAGTTACTATTATTAAAAACATATTATAAGTTATTAATTTATATCCTGGTATGAATTATGGAGGCTATTCTAATTTGGGAGATTATTCTAAATCTTATTTATATTGTACATGAAGTGACAAAAATTTGAAATGTAAAGTGGAGGGATTAGTCTATAATATAGGTTGTATGATGGATTAAAAATTCTATCTAGGTCTTTGGATAATAAATTATTTTTAAATGCATAGACCAGGTCATTACATTTAGTTTGAATCATATTTGGATCCTGCAAAGACCAAAGATAATCGGCACCTATAAGACAAAGGTTGGTTCTCATTTCATCCGCCCAATTAAATGGAAAGCTATAGTTGTCCGAGAAAGCCACATTAGTCTGTTAAAACATATTTTTGGAATTCTATCGTTCGGCATCTTCAAGAGAGATATCCACCATTTAACCATTTTTTTGAAATATCTTCTACTGAACATGGCTCCTGCCAGTCTCTACTCTTACATAATAATCGGCAAGTGAAGGAGCTTTTTTAGAAAAAAAAAACAATTGCATACGTTCAACGACATTCCGACTAATATTATATGGATGATGATAGAATCCGATAATAAATTAAAATAGAATTTTTAAAAGAAGCGTAACCCCCACCACACCTCATAAAATCCTCTTAAGGTAATTTCCCAGAGAAATGTTTCAAATAAAAATAAAACTGTAGCAATTTTGTGTAGTTAATATAACAGCAAGTTGGCAGAAAATGATAGACAAAATACGAGTATCAAAAACTTGAAAAATACGTTCAGTAAAGTGGTATTTCTGGTAGACCGCTTTTGTCTAAAACCTTATTGTCAGGTCCCCGTCTTAAATGAAATATTAAGTTTGAACTTTTTGCGGCTTTCCGTTTTTTAGTTATGCTGACCACACTTTTTCAGACCCAGAGGACTTCAATATGTATATTTCTAGTGAAAATTTGACAAAATCGTAATAATTTTTCTTACTAAGAGAAAGTAAAAAGACGTGTGAAACACTCACCCGACTTCCTCCTACTATAATTACTAGAATTTATAAGTGACAAATTTTCTTCTAAGTTGGGAAGTTTCATCAAACCGTGCTGTGTTAACCATTACACACGACTATAGATGTACTTGTTGGTTCTGAGGACTAGTAGCCATGTGAATGTAGGCCAGCAGGCCCAATCATTTCATCCAGTCCCAAAATAGCAGCACTTTTCTTATACAGTTAGCTTTCCAAGTTTAAAGCAAATCACTGAAGCGTTTTTGAAAAAACCCTTTTCAGAAAGAAATTTACTCACTGGTTAATAGATTTTCTTTAAATTTAGAATTCTGGCATAGTTTTTGATGGATTTTATGTGTGTATAAGTGGTAGAAGATTACATTTTGTATATTGACGTCTTAGAAAGAAGCTTAACAACAGTGCAGCTTCTCTAGAGAACACACAACACTTAAGTTGTATTCTGAGTATTAAGAGTATACAAATTTGGTTATGCTGTCTTCGAAAAAAAAAAAAACGAAAAAAACAAGAAAAAGATGTCCCTACAAACAAAATTAACAATCACCAGGGGAGGTAGCCAAGTGGTTAGCGCGTTGGACTCTCACGCGGAGGTCCCGGGTTCGAGTCCAGTGCCACCCTTAATTTTTTTCTTCCTAGGAGCCTCTACAACTCACTGTTTGGCGATGGACAGTGTTGTCTGTAGCGAGACAGACTGTCCGGAGGCCGGCAGTGCAATGAGAAGGCACCGGGCGCTAATGGCCCCAGATGTTGACGCGCCTAAAATTAAAAAAAAAAAAAAAAATTACCATGGTAATTAAATCAATCAAATTAACAGAAAAAATTCTGTATACTTACAATTTTATTTTTGAAAGGAATAAAAATTCCTAATTCTTTCATTGAATTTCTCCAAGTTAGTTTAAACAACCTGAGTTTTTCTGTAAAAAATAACAGATTAAGTAATTATTTCGATTGATTAATTAATTAATTGCAAATTGTTACATTTATCGATTTATTGATATACTACGGCAATTTCCAAAAAAAAAAACGCCATTCATCTTTTAGCACTATATATAATATTAATTCAGATTTAGGGATAGAGAACAGAAATCATAAACAATCATGAATATAATAATATACAACAATCATGAATATTTAATATAACATATAACAATCATGAATATTTAATATAAAATTATATAATATCAAATACTGAGCTATCTAGAATGCATTAAACTGAAATCCTCAACATAATGTTTGGGATGAATATTCAAATAAGTTAGGAGAGAACATGTGGGCGTTATTGAAATCATATTCACTGTTCATTATTATTACTATTTGTTTTAAGTAAGCTCAAATGCTCGCATACAGCGACCATAACATAAAATGCAGGCTTTGCAGTTGACATTCTGAAATAAATTTAAACAAAAATAAATCGGATAAGTGAAACACACGTTTCGACACTTACTGCATTAAAAAACAAAACAAAACAAACAAAATTTACTTTAAATTTTCTCTTAGTTGCCAATACATATCAATATAGAAGCATGGGAGTACTTATTGGCTAGCAGCAATGGCAAGTAATAATTTAAATTATTACACTGTAGTCCAACACCAAAATAAAACTGAACAATCCTCAATAAAATATGAGATCTAAAACCATTACTTCAGAATCCATTAAATTCAAATTTTCCCACCAAAAAATGTTTCAGATTAAGCCAGTCCACAAGCCTCCAAAAAAAACAACAAACAATCTTCATTCATAGCCCTTTTCAACAAATTAAAAAAATCACAATTTGTAAAGTTGAAATTAGGTTAACCGATTTTGTACAAATTTGGAATTGTGTAGCAATGCTTCTGTTTGGATCGACTCAAGGCATACGCGAAAGACGCAAACACGTAAGGGCCCGATGCTCAAGGAGAGCGACCCTCGCCTCGAGTAATAAGCAAGAAAAATAGGAAAGAAATTGACAAAAAATATATAGTAATAGTAATAACACCGGGTTCGAGTCCAACAGTGCCGGCCTTAGATTTTCTGTTACTAGGAACCTCTACAGCTAACTAACTGTAAACCACAAACCATTCAGAAGTTCCGCTCTTTCGGTCAAGATTTTGACCGAAACCTTGAGGTGGGTAACTTTGTTAGTACCTAAACAGAATATCTGGTCTGGAGCTTCATGGAATTTTGTTTGGATTTTTGTTACTCTCTCTCTCTCGCGCGCACACACACACACACACACAAACTCTTAAAAAAAAAATCTAGTGCGATACACTCACACAACTTTCTCTTACTCCAGTTTTCAAACTTGTAATTGACAACAAACTTTATAGTTAGTTTACAAAATTTAAAAAAATTCGTCGGTGTTTTTATGGAGAAAATTATAAAATGTGAAAAAAACTGTTCAATAAAAATACATTTCCGGTTTGCCAATTGCTAATTTTCTTGAAACTCAACAATAGATTTAATTCTAATTAGGACTGTGTTGTCTGTAACTAGAAAACACTGTCCGGAGGCCGGCAGTGCACTTGAGAAGGCTCCGGGCGCCAGTAATTAGATGATTAAATAGATGTTGAAGCGCCTTAAATTAAAAAAAAAAAAAAAAAAATTAATTAATATTATTTAGACAATAGAATTGTAAAATAAACTGAAATAGCACTTTAGAGAGCAACCTAACCCCACTCCTTCCCCAAAAGTGGCCTTAAATGCATTTTTTCGGAGAAATGTTTCAAATAAAAATTGTCGATCCTCGTATGTGTTGTTGATATACTAGTATAAAAAATTTGCCACGATTACAATACTTCCTCTTACTAGGAGTAATAGAATGTAAAAAATTGTTGGAGCCGTTTTTGAGAAAAGTGCAAAAAAGTAAAAAAAAAATCCTTCAGTAAAGTGATACTTCCGGTTGAGGAATTTTGACAGATACGTGCTGTCAGATTCCATGGTGATACCCAAACGGAATATCAAGTTTGAACTTTCTGCAATTTTTCGTTTCTGAGCTACACTGTTGCATACATACATGAACAGACACCAAAAACACATACATACACACACCCCACAAACCATTTGCTAGAAACCACTTTTGTGGACTCAGGAGACCTCAAGAAGGATATTTCCGCTGAATAATGGATATCGAAAATTTGACAAGATTACTACTAAGGAGTAAAAGAAAATAAAAATTCAATTCCGATGGGGAAAATAAAAAAATCGATTTGGAACTACATTTAACACGGCCTCAGTCAGCCCTTCTCTAACAGCAGACAGCAGAAAGTTAATACGAGTTTCTAAATTGATTTTTGTCTATCGTTGGGCTACTGTCATTGTTTACTTTCATATAAGAGCGTCTTTCAGATTACAGTAATTTCGTCTACGTAGAAACAATAGCCGTATGGTGAACTGAAACAAAGAGGGGATTTTATAAAGAGGCTTTCTATCAATAAACTGCAATAAATCAAAATAAAAAAATAACGAGAAAGAAAATGAATGGAAGTGAATTTATTAAAAATTAAATTTTAAGCCTATTTATTTATTTTTTGCAATAAAACAAAAATGTTTCGTAGTTAACATTTTTAGTAAGAATTATTGAGAGGGGAAGGTAAGCCTTTTTTGAAAGAATATCTGATTGGTAAATAATAAGTAGGAAAAAGAATTCTATAGAGAAAGACATAACAGTGGGATTTCCTAGGAAACTTTGACTTTTCTTCGGTCTCATATTAAAGTAACAGTGAAAACCGGGCGGGGGGAAACATTTCCGGTTAACAGAATTTCTTCATAGTAATTTTTACTTTCTCTTACTCCTAGTATAAGAGGAAGTATTGTAATCGTGTCAGATTTTCGATATCGAATTTTCACCGGAAATATCCGTTTTGAGGTCCCCTGTATCCAAAAAAGTGGTTTCTAGCAAATGGTGTGCTTTTTTTTTTTTGTCCCTCAGAAGTAACCGCAATGAGGGAAAATTTATTTTCCACAGGCTCCAATACATTATTACATGTGTACTAATGGTAGAAACTAACAAGATACGTAAGTGATCTTAGTATAATCTTAGAAAAGTAACAAAATTAAAGAAAGAAGGAAAGAATCTAAAAAATAATAAAGCATTGAACAAAGGAATAATATAAAACAAAACAAATCGAGCAAAGAACAAAAGAATTACAAAACAAAGTTGAATTAAAAAAGATATTGTTATTTTTAGATCATTAATGTTAATATTTTTAATAAAATCCATAAAAACTTGACAATATTTACTGCCGACTAGTTGTTTTTTTCTCAATCTTCCATCGTCCACCTGTAGTTACGATTTCTCTAATTAGTCGAGCCCGTGAAGTTACAAATTTTTGACAATCATAAATAATGAGATCCACATTTTGAACAGATACGCCATCACATGGGCATATATTAGACGTGTGTGGACATAAATGGTGTGTGTGTATGTATATGATCAGCATAGCGCAAAAACGAAAACCGTAGAAAGTTGAAACTTGATATTCCGTTTAGGTATTACCATGGAAACAGTACGTTATCTGTCAAAATTCCTCAACCGGAAGTACCATTTTACTTGTTTGTTTTTTTTTAACTTTTTTGCGTTTTTCTCAAAAATGGCCCCGACGATTTTCTTCAAACTTAGTGTATCAACTACACATACTAAGTGCTACAACTTTTATTTGAAATGTTTCTCTGGGAAAATTCTTTTAAGAGCAGTTATGGGGAAGGGATGGGGTTAGGTTTCATCTAAAGTGTTATTTCAGTTTATTAAACAATTCTATCATCTAAATAATGTTAATTAGAATTGAATATGTTGTAGAAATTTCGAGTATGAAAAAAATCGGAATACCGGAAGTGCGTCTACATTACTAAATACTACTACTACATTACTAAATGATTTTTTTTCACTTTTTCGGGATATTCTCAAAAATGGCTCCAACGATTTTCTTGAAACTTCCTATATAAACTACACTTACAAAGATCTACAACTTTTATTTAAAACATTTCTCTATGAAAATTCATTTAAGGGCTCTTTTAGGGGATGGGGTTATGTTTTTCTCTAAAGTGCTATTATAGTTGATTGTACAATTCTATCATCCAAACAAAATTAATTAAAAATAAATAGATGGCTAAAGTTCCGAGTTTGAAGAAAATAAACCGGAAGTGTGCTTTTACTGAACAGTTTTCGACGAATTTCATTAAATTTGGTACACAAAGTATAAAATTTGTCAATTATAATTTTGAGAACTGGCGGTTAGAGAAAGTTGTGTGAGTGTTTCACACCAGATTTTTTTTTTTTTTAAACATATTTACATGCATATGAAATATGTTGTAATATGCTGTAATATGTTGTATATAAGCTTGAGGATTTATATAAAATTATGCTATCTTTGTTTTATTAATTACTGTTTTTACTTCTAAACTATTGCGATCACGGCCAGATTTTTCGAATTTGAGTTTTTATTGGAAATACATGTTTTGGGGTCCGTTGAATATGAACAAAAATGTTTTCAAGTTGCAGGAAGCTCAAACTTGGTATTCTGGTTAGGTTACTACCACCGCATCAGACACGAAGATTTCCGGCAAAAGGCACATTAACCGGAAACGCAATTTTACTGAATGTTTTTTCCCCTGGTTTTTCGTCATTTTCTCAAAAACGGCTCCAACGATTTTTCTTTAAACTTCGTTTACTATCAACGCACATATATAATTATCACTTTAATCGAATCATTTACTAGGGAAAATTGAGTTTTTGGAGGATAGTGAGGGAACAGTAGCGTTATGATTTCCTCAATAGCGTTATGACATCATTATAAAATATGGTTTTACCACCTACATAATATTAATACACATTAGAAGTCTTGATAAAATCTTCTAAATTTGAAGAAAATCGTTTACCGGAAGTGTGATTTTACAAAATAGGTTTTTGAGTTTTTTTTTGGAATTTTCTCGAAAACTGTTTGAACGAGATTTTTTATACATGGAATACTTGCTGCATAGATAGATAGAAACGTTATCACTTTTAATTAGAAAAATTTGTCTGAAAAAAATTATTTTTAAGGGGGCATTGACAATTGGTTTGTCAATTAGTTTAAGTTTAAATTTGCACAATCGTTGTTGATTTTTGACATAGAGTGCTCCACATAATGCCGTTATAGCCTAACTAAACATTGTAACGTTGCAATTTAAAGAAAATGTCTTGATTAAATTGTATTAATTAGAGAAAGAGAAAGTCGTGTGAGTGTTTCACACCAGATTTTTTTTTTTTTTAGAAGATTTCATTCCTTTTTACTTTCTTTTACTCCTAGTAAGAGGAAGTATTGTAATCGTGCCAAATTTTCGATATCGAGTTTTCACTGGAAATATCCGTTTTGAGGTCCCCTGAGTCCAAAAAAGTGGTTTTTAGCAAATGGTCTTTGTATGTGTCTATTATTTGAACAGCCTAGCTTAAAAACGAAAAAACGCAGAAAGTTCAAATTTGATATTCCGTTTTGGTATCACTATGGGATCTGACAGTAGGCCAGCGGTCGGAATTCCTCGACCGGAAGTACCACTTTACTAAATGGTTAATTCCCTTTTTTGCAGTTTTCTCAAAAATAGCTCCAACGATTTTCTTTAAACTTGCTATATCAACTACACTTACAGAGATCTACAATTTTTATTTGAAACATTTCTCCGGAAAAGTTCATTTAAGGGCACTTTTCGGGGAGGGATGGGGGTTAGGTTTCCTCTAAAGTGCTATCATAGTTGATTATACAATCCTATCATTCAAACAATAATTAGAGAATAGATGTCCTAAATTCCGAGTTTCAAGAAAATAGTAAACCGGAAGTGCGCTTTTACTGGACAGTTTTTTTTTTTTCAGTTTTCGACGAATTTCATTAAATTTGGTACACAAAGTATAAAATTTGTCAATTATAATTTTGAGAGCTGGAGTAAGAGAAAGTGTGTGAGTGTTTCACACCAAATTTTTTTTTTTTATCTCATTCTTCAAATTTTATGTTTCTTTTCAATAAATTTTGTCAAGCATACAAACAAGAAACTACGCGTCAATTCTATTAGGATTATGGATTATACTTAAATTTTAATTCAGTTTAAATGTAAAACTTTATACTTTAAGACGAACACTAGGTGGGTGACCTGTTACGTCGTGGAACTGAAACAATGGTTAGTCCATTTCCTCCGTTCGCGATATCTAGTTACTTAATTATTCCGGAAGAAATGACAATTATACTTTAAAGTTTACATATGATAAACAGCAAATAGTTATCAACCGTTTAATAGTTGCACTACCTGAACTCAAAACAGTCCTACACAGATACCTCTTTCCACAGAAGGAAATTTAGTGGAAGAAAGAAATGAAAGAAAATAATAGTTTTGAAAAATAGTTTAGAATATTTTATAGTTTGAAAAATAGAATTTTGTTAATATTTTAAATATATCTTAGTGCAGTGAAAAGAGTCAGGTACTATAATTTAAGGTCATTACTATAAAGAAACAAAGGCACAAGAATCTGTTAAATTAATGCCACTTGGCCATTTGTTTTGTAAGAGAAGGCATTCTTTCGAACATTCTGGATTCTGCTTTCAAAGCCAGAACACTTGCTTCAGGAATCGCTCTCTTAAACTCAGTGCCAGTGATAGAGATTTGCCTTTATTCTAGATAAACATATGATTTATTAAGATATAGTTGTGAATATTGTAAACCATTTAAATTCACTTAGAGAATATATTTATTTCAAAAACAGTTGTGATCCTTAGCTTATTTTCTTATATTTCTCTCCCTTTAAACATAATATATACTTACAAGCCCCTTTTACAAAACCCCTCAAGCCACTACAAACTACAACAACACACCACATCAAAAACATCTCAATCACAAAATAAAGACGACTGATGTTGACAACAAAAAACATCTCAATATTCCCACTTAGTATTATCGTCAAAAAATTATCAAAACGATCATTTTATAACGCCTACCTACCTACCTACCTACTGGTTATCACTATTCGATAAAAGAAAAAGTCATAAAAAAAAAAAGAAGAAGATTTAATCTTGATTATCCATAATACAAGAATACATTTCTACGCCTGATTGATTGAGAAAACAAAATTAAGTCTTTGTTTAATAACCGGCCGTGTTTGTTTATTAGACATAACTTGATATCCTGTTAATCAAGTCAATTGATTACCGATCAATATTGAAACTTCCTCATTTAGTGTATACTTAAGAAACTTGATTAACTTGTAACTAAAGCAGATTTTATTAATTAACAATTAGGGCAATAAGAATCTAATTTTGTAAATAATTAATTAATGCTTTAAACAAAAAAAATTACAGTTTTAAACCAGCTGATTATTTAATTGTTGATTTTTTTTTTTTTTTTTTAATTGTCTATAACTGATTGCAAGTATGGACTAACTGTCCTTAAAGATCAACAGCTGGTAACTTATCTTCGAATAGACTCTAGTGGAGTGAAAGCCAAATTTAATTAAGACGCAATACTTTAAAGATATTTTTAAGAAAAACCAAAATTATAATTGAATGTTTCATTCTAGTTTTTTATGGTAGTTATGTAAATGTTATTATAATTGAAGTATTGTAGAATTTAATGGAGACTTGAATTAATACAAAATATGTTCGGCTTATTGAAGTTATTATCGGCTAAATAAATTTATTGTTTTATCATCTGTCTTTTTTTTTCTGTTTTAATTAGAAATTATTACGCGTTTCAAGTAACTTGACGAATCAATAAGATAGCCAAGAATGGACTTCAATAATAACTACGCTGGTTCAAGTCCAACTACCCTTACATTTTATCTTCCTTCTTGCTCCAAGCTCACTGTCCGGTGATGGGCAATGTTGCTGTAAATAGAGAGAGCAACTAGTGTTAACAATAATTTTATATTATAATGACAAATTTTCTTCAAACTTCAAATTTTAATCATTTGTCCTGACATTAATATAAGGGAATCGGGAGTAGCTCAGTGGTAGCGCGCTGGACTAGCAATCCGGCGGTCCCGGGTTCGAGTCCAGCTGCAGCCCTTAGATTTTTTTCTTTCTAGGGCCTCTTACAGCTCACTGTTCGATGATGGAGTGTTGTCTGTAACGAGAGAACACTGTCCGGAGGCCGGCAGTGCACTAAGAAGGCTCCGAACTTTGGGGTAGCTATATGGTTCCAGAAGGGCTTTGGATAGTATAGGGTTTGGTCCCTCCCCACAGGCAATAAAAAAAAACTTTAATACAGAGGTGATGGGGGACATGCACCTGCGCAGACAGGTAATAAAATGATAACATTGTCTTAATCATTTGAATAATTACCATGGTAATTGTTTTTTTTTTTTTTTAATTTAAGGCGCGTCAACATCTATGGTCATTAGCGCCCCGGTGCCTTCTCAGTGCACTGCCGGCCTCCGGACAGTGTTCTCTAGTTAGAGACAACACAGTCCTAATTAGAATTAAATATGTTGTTAAGTGATATATCACCGAACAGTGAGCTGTAGTGAGCTCCTAGGAAGAAAAAATCTAAGGGCAGCACTGGACTCGAACCCGAGACCTCCGCGTGTGCAGTTAGCATTCCAAGTTTAAAGGAAATCGTTATAGTCGTAGAGAAACTTCCAACCAAAATCTATTCTGTAAGGTTGCACTTCCGGTTATAACCCATTTGCTCGGTACTTTAGAGGAAACCTTGTCGCTACTAACCCTTCCTTCCAGAAGCCCCACAAAAAAATTTTTTTCTCCAGCAACAAGTTTCAAATAAAAAATGATAGGCATTTATTTATATATGTATAGATAATATTCGCCAATTTAAAAAGAAAATCTTTTCCAGCTATTTTCGAGAAAATCACGAAAAATTGGAAGAAAAAATATACGGCGATAAGTTGTACTTATCTTCGTGTCTAAAACTTCCGTGTGAGATGCAATTGGTTGTACCATAACAGTATACCAAGTTTAAGATTACTGCGATTTTTCTTTTTACTTTCTCTTACTCATAGTAAAGGAAGTATTGTAATCGTGTCAAATTTTCGATATCAAGTTTTCACTGGAAATATCCGTTTTGAGGTCCCCTGAGCCCAAAAAAGTGGTTTTTACCAAATGGTCTCTGTGTGTATGGTTATGTATGTGAACAGCATAACTCAAAAACGAAAAACCGTAGAAAGTTGAAACTATATTCCGTTTAGGTATCTCCATGGGATCCGACAGTAGACCAGCGTTCGGAATTCCTCGACCGGAAGGACCACTTTACTAAATCGTTAATTCCCTTTTTTGCAGTTTTCTCAAAAATGGCTCCAAAAATTTACTTAAACTTGCTATATCAACTACATTTACAAAGATCTACAATTTTTATTTGAAACATTTCTCCGGGAAAATTCATTTAAGGTCAGTTATGGGGGAGGG
>JAAEAF010004805.1:0-81991 GCA_011037195.1 Triatoma infestans | reverse complement strand
AAAAAAACTATTCAGTAAAAACGCACTTCCTGTTTTTATTAATTTTCTTGAAACTGTTATAGAATATTTTCAACTGAATCTTTATCTTTCTTCTTATAATATATAAACATGAAGAATTATAAAAATTATATAAATATAGTCATGGTCGTTGGATTCTCTGTGCAAGTAGTCGGTCGTTAAACTGCACGCTATTCTCCGACAGCTGTAGATGGTCCGACAATCGGTCTAGCGCATCTAAATCTCATCCGGTACCAATTGACCAGAAAAGGGTGTTGTTCATTTAAAAAAAAATTAAAATGAATCTTTCACTCGTGACCATTTTTTGGCGTATTTTAGAGTCGCATTAGCAATGCTATAAAGGGCTAACTGTTTACTTCAACATTAATGTTCTCTACTTACTAAAGGTTCTCACGCGTTGGTCTAGTAGTTAGAGCACTCGCTTTTGGTACGAAAATTCTCTGGGTTCGATTCCCTGTGAGGGCCCAATAAAAATCGCCGTTTGGCAAGTCTTAGCCCGTCATGGGCTGTTACGCCATAGTTTGTTTTATTTATTAACGGTAAAATTATCACTTTTCATTAAGAGCTATCTAAGAATCTATCTTACGATAACATATTAGTGTTAAACTGAAGTAAGATACTCGTATATCAGATTTTTGCTTTTTCCCACTGAGTAAGAGGAAGTATTGCAATCGTGTCAAATTTTCAAAATTGAGTCATTCCGGCCCCTAAATAAGAAAAACATATTTTTAGCGATTGGTCTATAAGCGTGTTTGTGTGTTTGTGTGTGTGTGTGTGTGTGTGTGTGTGTGTGTGTGTGTGTGTGTGTAAAACAAAAGGAAGCACAAACGAGATAATTCAGTTCAGGTAACCACCACGCATGTGTACATAATACATAATCCACCAGCCGGAAGTGGAACTTTGCTGTTTTTTCTTTCAGTTTTCGTAATTTCCTCAATTAATGAGTCAATCAATTAATTAATGAGTTTTTTAAACTTCATATTCTATCTACACACATAAATGCTTATCACTTTTATTTAAAGCGTTTTATCAGGAAATTTATTTTTTTGGAGTGCAGGGACGCTTATGGCTTCCCTGAAGTGTATATTCAATACAATGTTCTATAACCAGCTAAGTATGAAGTTAAATTAAATTTGTCGCTAAAATTCCGAATTTGAAGAAAACTGCTTTAACCGGAATTATGGCTTTACTGAATCGATTTTTTTTTTAGTTTTGTGGGAATTCTCTCTTAAACGGTTATAACGAATTTCTTTAAAATTGGAATGGTATTTGCATAACTATAAATATATCACTTTTATTGAATATATATAGTTGGGTCCGCAATACTGGTAGCATACGATTATGAATTCTCATCCATCGTCAGTGTAAGGCTATACATAGGTCAAGTATGAAACTATTTAAGGGGAGACATGATAGAAGAATACGATATGGAACCGGAACTAAGTATAGGATTCTAATGTATATTTGTTCAAAATCAGCAAAGTCAGAATATAATTTCTACGTATGAATAGAAATTAGGAAGTGTAGCTCGGCAATTTAGTTATGAAAACTGTGGGCGGAGTTAAATGACGTCACAGCTATTAGAAAGAGCTTTGGCAATGGGCGGAGTTTAACAGCCATTTTTAGGTGTCACAACTAAGTTACCGTGCTATAACTATCAAAATTAATTTTTAAACTATCTTGGGAATGGAATATGTATTTTATGAATTTGGGATAACTATCGATCTTATTTAGATAATGGTTTAACCATATAAAATATTTAATAGCCTATATTTATTATTTACCAGTTCAATTGTTTAACTTAAAGATAATCGATAATTGTAGGCATTCTTCACATGCATCACCCACTGTTTAAAATTATTTCTATTTAACAGATCAAATTTCTTCGAATTATCTTTTCCTAACTACTATAATCTTTGGTGCACATTCCTAAAAAAAAAAAAATAAATAAATAAGTATTTCCTCTAATCGTAAAGTAAATAAGGAAAGTAAATTGGTATGGCTTGTTACTCAACGATTTATAAAATAAATTAAATAACTCTCTAACAGTATTCAAATCTAAATCACCTTATAAATTTGTTCTTCTTACCTTAACTGAAAGTGCCATTTTTACTTTCTCTTATTGCTGTAATCGGGTCTACTTATTGCAATCGGGTCTAATTTTCTATATCACCGTAAAGATACGTGCTAAAGGTCCCCTGAGTTAGAAAAAGTGTTCATTAGACACTGTTCTCTCGGTGTGTAAGTGGGGGTGGTCAGCATAACTCAGAAACGGAAAATTGCAGAAAGTTTAAACTTAATATTTCGTTAAAGTTCCACCATGATACCCGGCTTTTTTTTTTTTTTGTAACTGGCATTAAGATTTTCGGCAAAAACGGATCTACTAGAAGTACCTGTTTACTAAATGGATTTTTGAGTTTTTTGGACATTTTATTAAAATCGGCTCCAACGATTTTCTTTAAACTTAGCATTTTAATTACATACATAAGGAACTGCAACTTTTATTTTTTTTTAATTTAAGACGCGTCAAACATCTATGGTCATTGGTGCCCGGAGCCTTCTCAGTGCACTGCCGGCCTCCGGACAGTGTTCTCTCGTTACAGACAACCCTGGCCATCACCGGACGTGAGCTGTAAAGACTCCTAGGAAGAAAAAAAAAAACTAAGGGTAGCACAGCTGGACTCGAACCGGGTCCTCCGCGTCTTTTATTTGTAACATTTCTCCCAAGCAAATTCGTTTAAAAGGGGTTTTGCGATAGGAAAGGGGCTATACTTTCTTCTAAAGTACTGTTTTAATTTATTATACAATTTCATCATTTATATGATATTAATCAAAATTAAATATGTTGCAAAAATCCTATGTTTAAAGGAAATCGGTTGACTGGAAGTGCGATTTTACTGAACAGTTTTTTTTTAGGTTTCTGCGATTTTTTTTTTTTTCATAAAACCGGTGTTTTATGGTAAAACCCTCTCTGTATGTGTAATTAGTATACCACGTCTAATGATACTGGTCGGTTTTTCCCAAAAAACACCGACCGGTTTCATTAGAGTGGTGTACTAATTACACATACTGTGGCAGGAGGAAAGATGGAAAAGTGGGTTCCGCTTTGGTTGTCTATTTGAATGGAGTTGAAATGGCAGCAGAAAAGTATCGACTGGTTGGGCAGCGCTCGAATAACCACTAAAAATGCAATAAAAAACTATAAAGATAATTAATTTACAAGATCATTTTATTGTTAGAACGGTTAGCCAACTTTGCCTTTATTCAATAGTAAATAGTACCAATGATATTCCACTTGTAGAGAGTTTGATTAGGTTTTGCGTTTCGAGCGACTTCGTTATAACATTGTATTTAATAAGGTTAAGGCACATATAGGAGAGGTTGGTAATGAACGAGCGGACAGTTTGGCAAAAGAACCATCCGTAGATTTAAGTATTCCACTATCCTTCATCACCAAAAACATATGTTAACTTTATTTTGGAAAGAGATATGGGAACGGACCCATGTCAGCCTGTGAAAACGGATCCTCAACCAAAGAATTCTCCATTCGTAATAATTGTTTGCTTGGACGACAGTTTTGGTATCCTCAAAATTGATTGTATAATTATAGACGAACGTTTTATAAGTGCAGGACCTTTCCATATGTCTGGAAGGAAAAATAAATGATTAACGGTTTTCCGGACCAAAAGAAGGCTACAACTTTGGCAGATGGGCAGTGGGAAGGAAAATTAAGCCTCGACCATTACTTGATGTTACTTACAAGATGGCAGGGTAAGAGTAGGCTCCGTCTCTGTTCTACCCACCCTGTTTTTAGCCAGCGCCGCTTTGGCATTCAAGGCGATATTACCTTGAATATTGTAATACGGACTAAACATCTGTTTATAATAAATCACTCAGATGCGATCTCAACTCGAAAATCCAAGTGTTTGGAACATGTTAAGTTGTTGTATTCAGCTTTAGGAATTCTAAAACATTTTATTTCTACTGTATTGGAATTAGATGTCTTGATATCGGGAGTTGAAGTGATGAATAGGTGATTGTTAGTTAAAGAGTTTAGAGAGTTGTTACTCGAAATATGAACTACTGAATTACGAAAATAGACTATATTTTAACAATTAATTTAAAGTGTTTGAAATAGTAAAAACAAAAGTTCTACAGAGCCATACGAATTATTGAGAGTTTTTTGGTTGCATTACTGAAAGGGGTTGATTGTGTAGAGAGCGTATCTATATAAGACTAGAAATAAATGTCTGCAATTAGATTGAAGTTATAATTCTTTAATATATAACACTAGATACAGGATGTAAAGCGAGTGAATAGATTATGAAGGAAATGGAAAGAAATAATGTAGAAGAAGGTAAGAAAGAATTTTAAGACAGAGAGAGCTAATGGAAAAGGAAGCTACATCTGTGTTTGTACGTTGCAACATCAGATATGTGGGCCACGAATAGTAGTAATTCTGTTGGACAAGGCTTGCATCACACAACTCTTCTAGTCAAATATACACTGAGAGATTGGTCACACGAGTGCTGCGTATATACGATGGTCATAGTTTTTAGCCAACTGTACTGCTGACCCATAAGAACTCTAGCATACTTAGGTGTATATATTTCCTTGTATACACATACTATAAATCTATGTTCAGTTAAAATTATTACATTACACCTTCTCTGCCAAATTTGCAATAATCATTACGAAATAGATATACGTACGTATGTGTAAAATAATTAGTTTTCTATTTTGGTCATTACATTTTATATATATATAGCATGAACATTTTTTTTTTTAATATTTTTTACTTTTTCTTATTGTTATTAGAAGATATATATGGATTTGTAGTCTTCAAAATATTTATAGAATGTCTTTTTGTCTGTGTGTGTGCGCGTGGTATGCCTTTGAGAACAAAATATCTCAAAAACAGAAACTTACAAAAGTTCAAACTTGATTTCTATTTAGGTATCATTATGGGATCCAATACGAAGGTTTTGGGAGAAGGTTTTCTCCAATTCGACGGAAAGGAAGCCCGACAGTAGAAAGTACGATTTTACTTAAATATTTCTTTTCAGATTTCCTAATTTTCTCGAAATGGGCTACAACGTTTTTCTATATTTACTATTAATTGTTTTTTATTTTAACTATGAATGATTTTATTGCCCTTAATAAATTATTACTTTTCCTAGAGAATTTTTAACGAAAATTTTTCGGTCCCATCACCCATTCTAAATAATTGTAAAATAATTTCTTTATCAAATCATTCCACAACATTCATAAGACTTGTAGGGAGAACCTACTACCCAAGTATAATACCCTGGACTATAATCGTTTAACCTAAAGGTTGAAATGATTATAGTGAAGAAGAAAGCGCCAATATTGGAATTTAACGCCACACATTCCCACTGAACTACCCCAATTTTTTTTTCTTTTTTTTTTTTTTAGGTATTTTACGTTATCAGAGACATTTTGCGTGGTAGCCTGCTTCATTTTGTGGTCATCGACCGGTTTCGGGCGTTCGCCCATCTTCAGGATGCGTTTTGTCAGACAACACGCATCCTGCTGTAGCAAATCTGTGTTATCTCACTGTCTGACAAAACGCATCCTGAAGATGGGCGAACGCGCCCGAAACCGGTCGATGACCACAAAATGAAGCAGGCTACTACGGAAAATGTCTCTGATGCTTTCCAACTCTGCGGAACCAACTACCACAACAAATATTTTACGTTATGTAGGTCCTCTTGACTCAAGCTGATTTCTCTCTATTATGTGCATCCACTTCAGTTAGACCGTAATCGATCATAGCCTCTTTAACTCCTTCCTCCCATCTTGTACTGGGTCCTCCTCTTTCCCTCCTTCCTTCCCAATCAAACACTGCCTTCGGTATTCGGTCAACATCCATCCAAAGTAAGTGACTAAACCATTTCAGTTGTTTTAATTCTATTGCCTGAAGGATGTTGTCGTTTAGCTGTAGCTCATTTCTGATGTCAACGTTCCTTACTCTATCTTTTCTGGATTTCCCTGCCTATCTTCTCCAGTACTCCATTTCGGTGGCTAACATTCTTCTTCTTTCATGCGTATTAAGGGTCCAGGTTTCTCATCGTACAGAGTTATACTTTCAAAAACGGTGCTGTACACAAGACGCTTAGGGCTCATTGAAATATTTCTACTCTAGAGCACCGTATTGAGCGGCCCTGTTACTGTTTTCCCTTCCCTTATTCTAATGTTCACCTCTAATCTCAAACCACCTCCAATTTCGACTATGGATCCTAGATACACGACTAGGGCCGAGCTCTATCTTGTCTGAAAATTGTTGCAAATAAAATTGATAAGTTTATATCAGTGAAGTTAGTATTCCAACTTTAAAGGAAATCATCAGAAATATTTTTCGTGACAACCATTCCACAACAATTAAAGGAAATCGTTATAGTCTGTACGGCAGAAAATTCCAAAAACCAATTTTGTAAAGGCGTACTTCCGGTTAATCGATTTCCCTTAACTTTGGAATTATATAGATGTTTGAACTATATATCATACCGAAGTGGTATTTTAGAGCAACGGTCGCCAATTTTTTTATCTTCACGGACCACCAAGCAGAAAATATTTAATCTCGCGGACCACTACTCCATTTTTTTGGAGGAGGGGAAGTTCCCCAACTGATTGTAGTAGGTTATTAAATGTCCCCCTTCCACAACAAAATTGACGTGTTTCAGCGATTTTTCAAAATTGTAGTAATTAAAAAGTTATTCAAGGTGGCAAGTTTTTTTAATATGAACACATTGTATATTTTCAATGAAATTTTCATTTAACATGGCAACCAAAGATGAGAAAGAAAAATCAAATGATGATAATGATTAATTAAAGTTTACTTAATAATTACAATAAAAGGAATAATATTCAATATTCAGTCAGTGTTAAAGATGTTGCTGCTTCTGAGATAAAAATTCTTCGATTCTTGGGTCCATTGTACTAACAGCAACTCGAAGGCTAGCTTGCAGTTCAAGCCGACAACGGACTTATTTTTAATTGCCGCAACTGCCGAGAATGTTTTTTCGCACAAATATGTTATTGTGAATGGCAATACTAATAGCCTTTTGACTTAATATTGGATTCTTATTTTTGACCGTATAACAAAAGTGAGCTGTTGTTATTGCCTGAATTAAATTTAACTTTAAGGATATCGTCGGATGTCAATTCGCTTAAGCTTTCCTTTCGTATAATAATAATTGTTGAATTTGTATACTTTTACTTGTTTGTGTTTTGTAAAGGTTTTTTTTATCTATGTTTGTGTAAACTTGTTGAGGAACGAGCTTTTTCTTTTCTTTTATCAGAACCCAATCTGTCTTCCACTGAGTTTGTCGGAGCAGCCACAGGCTTTTCTTTTAAACGTAACATTCAGAAAAAGCCGATGTTTTAGTAGCGGATAACTTTACATCAGTGGGAAGACGGGAAATTTGACTGACGTTACCGAAGAAATCCTCGTTCGTTAACAATTCTTTTGCGGACCACCGTTTGGTGACCGCTGCTTTAGAGGATACTATTTACCCCCCAAAAAAGCCCAAAAAATAAATTTCCTAGGGAAAATGTGCAAATAAAAGTGATGGGTATTTATAGATAGTATGCGAATTTAAATAAAAATTGTTAAAGCCGTTTTCAAGAAAAATCACGAAAACAGAACAAAAATATTCTCAGTAAATTGCCCTTCCGATTGAGGGATTTTGCCCGAAACTTTAGTGTCAGTGGGTGTGTGTGGTAGTCGTCAGTCACCTTATGGAATATCAAATTTTAAGCTTCCCATGATGTTTCGGTTTTGAGATAGTTTATTCACATCTCGTAAATAATCAATTTCGAAAATTTGGCTCATTGACCAGATTTCTCTACTTGTTAGTGATAGTAAGGGAAAGTACTAATTTTTACTGTCTCTTATCATATTAAGCAAAATGTAATCATTATTTTATTTTAAAAATTATGAAGTGTATATGAAAATAAGATTTATTGTTGCGATATTTTGTAATATATTGCCCACAAGTATATATATATTATATATAGCGGTGAAGCAGTCCAAAGAATCAGCATTTTTTAGGGGGGGGGTGTGAATGCAATTAAAAAAGTAATTAGTGCTTCACCGCTATATACATTTTTTACTATAGTCCAAAAAAGAAAAAGATGTTCCAATTATAATAGACTGGGGGTTGGGTGCGCAATGCTAGGCACAATCTCAGGTACAATAAAATAATGAATACAATTTACAAACTTGATGATTGTGATTTACTACCTTTCTCTTACGAAGTATATAAATTAAGCGTAGAGACCTGCCAGTGCCATCAAAACTGAACCTCATTATTAAATATAGATTAGCAACTGTTATAATTGTTTTGGTGGTTGGTTCTGCAGAGCTGGAAAGCATCAGAGACATTTTCCGTGGGAGCCTGCTTCATTTTGTGGTCATCCGACCGGTTGCGGGCATTCGCCCATCTTCAGGATGCGTTTGACAGACAGTGTGATAACACAAACTTGCCAGAGCAAATTCAGTGTATACACTGACTGGTTTTTTTTAATTGTATTTTAAAACTAAACTCCTAAACTAGGTCAAAGGGGGAGGTATGGTTAGCTGGGTTGGAAAGGAACACATGTTTGGGTTGTTAAAGGGGCAAATTTTCCTTAAAATGGAAACAACACGTGGGGGTCAATTTTTTAAACTCCGTTGTTGAAGGGAGATTCACTTGACAATTACATAATCAGAATAACTTTAAAATTAAATTAAATAACGATTTCAAGCTAACACAATTTAAAATTAAGCGATTAAAATAATAAAGATTATTAAATATGCGATTATTAAATAAAAAGATTATTTAATTGTTTTATGCATAAAAAAATTAAATTTGTTTATAGCATAAAACATAAAATTGTTTATTTGGTTCGATTATTTTAATTGTTTTATGCTTATGTGGATTTAATTTTTATTATTTTAATCGCTTAATTTTAAATTTTGTTAGCTTGAAATCGTTATTTAATTTAATTTTAAATTTATTTTGATTAGTTAATTGTAAAGTAAATCTGCCTCCAACAACAGAGTTTAAAAATTAGACCCCCACGTGTTGTTTCCATTTTAAGGAAAATTTGTCCCTTTAACAACCCAAACACGTGTTCCTTTCCCACCAGCTACCACGACCATAACTCCCGTTTAGGAGTAAGTTACCTCTTAGTTTAAGAGTTTAGTTTTAAAATACAATTTAGAAGACCATTCAGTGTGAAAAATGAATTTGCTCTGTGCAAGTCTGTGTTGTCACACGGTCTGACAAACGCATCCTGAAGTTGGGCGAACGCCCGAAACCGGTCGATGATCACAAAATGAAGCAGGCTACCACGGAAAATATCTCTGATAATGTTATAATAACTGATGAGATCAGTATGTTACAGAAGGAAGGCTCTTTTACGGTTTTATGTTTCTGTAAGTTGTTCTTATAAGAGCAGACATATCAAAAAACTCTTTTACCACCGGAGAGACAAATTAAGTGTTTGTTATACATTAGACTGCCGGGCACATTCTAAAAGAATAGCTAAAACAAATAAAAGAGAAAGCAGATGTTTAGATTCTCTTAGTCTTGGTACACAGGAAGTATTGCGATTCGTGTCATAACGTTATTAGCGAATTGTCTGTTGATGTGTGCAAACGAAATAATCTCAAAAATGAAAAAAAATTATAAAAAAAAAATCTCACTCACGTACTATCTCTTATTCCAATTAATATAGATAATTTAATTAACAAATATATTCTTTATACAATTGCAACGTTTACAATGTTGTTAATTACACTGTGGTAAAGGTTATACTTGCATAACCTGAGAGGACTTGCCTGGACCGCCTACCAACCTACCAACAATGTTTGTGTAGTTTAAATATAAAAATGACGTTTTTTTCTGTACGTCGAGCATTCCATAAACACAAACACCTATCCTGCAAAGTCGTACTTTGGGTTAACACATGGCGCTACTGTTCCCTCAGAACCCATGAAAAAATCGTATAATATACGAAGTTTAATGAAAATCGTTGTTGCTATTTTCGTGAAAACTGCGAATAAAAAACCGTTCAGTAAAGTCGCACTTTCGGTTGATAGATGTTGTCCGAAACTTGAGTGTCAGATGCGATGATAATACCTAAACGGAATACCATATTCCAGCTTCTTGCGAATTTTTCGTTTTTGAGATGTTCTGTTCACACACACACGTACCAATTATTCGTTAAAACATTTTTCGTAATCAGGAGTCTCAAAACATGCATTTCCGGACAAAAACTCAACTGCGAAAAAAATCTGCCATTATCCAATACTTTCTCTTACTCCTAGTAAAATCATCCTAGTAAAAATCATTGTAACCATTTTAGGGCAAAATTCCAAAAACATAAAACCTATCTGTTTACTTAAACATGTTTACATTCTCTTACTCCTAATAACAAGGAAGTATTCGAGCATGTTAAAATTTTTGAAATTGAGTTTTTACTGGAAATACAAATTAGGAGATCCACTGAGGACGAAAAAATGTTTGTAGCGAATGGTCTGTATATATGTATATAATGTGGGAAGGTTGGGTTCCTCAATGACTATAGACTGATTGATCCTTAAACAAATTTTATTTGAATATCAATTAATACAAAAGATTATAATAAAATACAGAATATTATGAAATAAAGTTACCTTAAACAAAAATCGGTTTTTATAGTCAATACAATATAATACTCGGTGAAACAACAAATAATAATTAAAAATACAGAAAATAATGGCTACTTCTTTATACAAAAGTACTCACTATAAACCATATGTTTATTTAATCGCACACACCCAAGCGGCACAGATGAAATAGGAACATTCACTTTTACATCTCCCCCCCTCGGAAAGGTAGGAGCTTGTTGCTGTGCACAAAATTGGCCTGTGATCTGTGGCGGTTGCGGTTTATTTCATATATTGCGGAAGATACCCGACGCGAAATCTCAAATGGTCCTGATCGTATTGGGTCTAATTTATTCCGGTTCAGACGACTGCCTGTTTCCACATAGACCAAATCACCAACTTGGAAATCATATTCCTTTCTGTTCCGGTCAATTCTAGATTTATTGAGATCATGATGCCTTTGAGAATTTTCTGCGGCCTGTAATCTATCTTTTATTAAATCTTGTGGTTGGTTAAGAGACGATGGTAGTATTGAAGTTTGTTTTCCCGTAAGTAGATAGAGTGGAGAGAACTTTGTCACACTGTGAGTTGTACGATTATACTCATCTGTACATTCTCTAGCAATTTTAGACCATGGATTTTTTTTATTTTCACTAATCTTGCAGCGAATACGATTGACCAGAGTTTGATTTAGGCGTTCATTTAGGCCGTTTGAAAAAGGACAATCCACCGCCGTGAAGAGTAATGTGACACCCCAATGGCGCAGGAAAGTTTTAAATTGTCTTGAATTAATGCCCGTATACTGATCTGCCAGGAGAATCTTCACCTTATTTTTCTCAAAAATAGGTCGAAGGAACCTAATCAAGTTCTTAGCTTGTTGCCCACGTGAAGGACAGGTGTATGCAAATCGTGTGAAATGGTCAACCAAAAGGTGGAGATAACGATTGGGCGATCGATTCCCTGCAAAACCACCAATCGTATCAAGTGACATGATATCATATGGCTCCTTAGCTGGGCCTAATTGTGATAAGAGACCAATTTCTCGGTATCGTCTGGATTTGTTCTTGTTACAAGTATCACAATTCTTGCAAAAATCTCTTATAAGGGAGTCCATGTGTCGGAAATAATAAAAAGGACGAATTTTGGCTGCTATGTGACCTACTCCAATGTGACCGTAGTATGTATGGACATTCTTGATTAATGTTAACCCAAAATCTTTGGACACAAAAATACGTTCTAATCCTCGTATCTTTTTATAAAAAATTTCATTTTTTTTATATGTTTCTTTGTCAGTAATGAGTTCACTGGAATTGTCTTCTTGATCCCGTTTTATATCATCAATTGCGACAAAATTAACAATTTGAAGCACTTTGTCTTCATTTTCAAAGCACTCCAGAACCGGATTTCGTGACAGGGCATCTGCTTCCTGATTTGCCTTCCCTGGAGCATAGCGTATGGTAAAATCATATTGAGACAGGTAATATACCAAGTCTCCTAGCTCTTCATCAGTTCTAGCTTTTATTTTAAGGTTTTCTAATGGCTTGTGGTCGGAAATTACTTGGAACTTGTGCCCTAACAACCAATGCTGCCAATAACGTATTGCCTCTTTTATTGCTAAACACTCAAGGTATATTGCCTTCTTTTTCGCCTGTGTTGGGGAGAGTTTCTTCGAGAAGTATGCTACGGGGTGTAGCTCCCCATTATCTTGAACTTGCTTTAAAACTGCCAACACCCAGAGTACTAGCGTCTGTAAACAGGAAGGTTTCTCTTTTTGGATCAAAAATTGATAAAATTGGACTTTGGCATAAATAATCTTTTATTTTGCTGAGTGTCGTATCACATTCAGGCGTCCATAGAAACTGTATATTATTTCGCAGAAGGTTATGAAGGGGTTCTAGTAGTCTCGTATAGTCTGGGATGTACTTATGGTAGAAATTAATTTTCCCTAAGAACTGACGAATATTTTTTTTATTTTGTGGTTTAGGAAAATTCTTAATTGATTTCAAGTTGTCCTTATGAGGACTGACTGTGTTATAACTGATTATATGGCCTAAGTATTGTACTGATGACTGTGCAAAATTACATTTGGATAATTTTAATCGGAATCCCTCCTCTTGAATCGCTTGTAGCAATTTGTGGATATGTTTAAGGTGTTCGTCAAAATTTTCAGAGAATACCAAAATATCATCGATGTAATTAGTACAAAAATCCTGAAGACGATGCTGTCGAATTGTCGTAGCCAGAGCACGTTGAAAAACTGCTGGTGAAATTTTCAATCCGAAAGGTAGTCTCTTCCATTGATAATGTCCAGTTTGAGTAACAAAAGCAGTCTTAGGGCGATCCTTCGGTCTTACTGGTATAGACCAGAAAGCGGAACAAATATCCAAAACTGAGTACCATCTACAGTTCCTCGTTTTTACTATAATATCTTCAATTATTGGAAACGGTTGAGATTCTGGCACTAAAATTTTGTTAAGATCTCGAAAATCAACGCATAAACGTGAGCGTCGCCTTCTTCCTTCTTGTAAGCTAAAGTTACTGGTGCTGCAAATGGAGATGCAGATTCTTCTATTAAGTCCGCCTCAAGTAACTTGGTTATTTGGCTTTCTATTTCTTGGTTATCTGGAATCGAACATCTATAAGGTTTCTTTGAAATGTATTTAGTTTCCAAGAGTTTAATGTGAGCCTCATGATTCTTTACCTTTCCCACATCATATTTGTGTTTAGCAAATATTGCTGAATTTGCAATTATTAGCTCTAAAAGTTTTGTTTTCTTTTCTTGGTCCAGATGATGTAATTTATCTAAATATACAGAGTATTCGTCTTCACAATAATTCAGTCTGTGTATATCTGTTTTATTTAAATCGTTAATTATTTCGACATTATTTTCGTTAACTCTTTGGAGAATATTCAATTTATCATCTTGCAGTAAACGAAATTTCTGAATAGCATCTAATCCCAATAACACATCATAAGAAAAAGCATCATTTTTTATAACATAAACTTCTATTTCTTCTTCTATTTTATGAATCTTCAAAGGCAATTTTATCTTACTATAGCTTTTTTGCACACCACTAATTGTCTTAAATGTTTGCTCATTCTTTAACATCTTATCTTTTATATCTTCTATAATTTTAGAATTTATCAGTGTTACGTTAGATCCACTGTCATAGATTCCCGTAACTCTGGTTTTGTTAACTGTAACATTTAATCGAATAAGTGGTGTGTATCTACGTTTTTTGGCTCATGTTGGGCATCAGCCACCCTCTCATTAATCGTAGTAAAGTTTACCCGTTTATTCTCCGTAATTTGTCCCCTATTTCTACAATATTCAATAGGATGAAAACGCCCTGGGTACCCATGTGACTCACAGATAGTACATGGTTGTTTTGGGATAGGCCTCTGCTTTGTTCTTTCAGAAGAATAAGTATCCGATTTAGTGTCAAATGTTTGTGTTCTTACCTGAGATTTCTTTGTCCTAGGATATGCCTGTGTATATCTCTGTAGTTGATTCATTAGTTGTTCGGTAGTGTGTAATTCCTCTTTATCTAGACGATCCTGGATGTACAATGGAAGCCCGACGACAATATGATTTATTCGTGACCTGTCTGACATCTTAGGTTCCGTTTCTAATAGCAAACGTTCCTTTTTCAATGCATAATCTAATAGTGAACCATTGATGAACCTGAAACTATAAGCATAATGTACAGATCGCCAACTTTTATCACTATATGTTTGTATAAAAGAGTCACGCCTATCCTTCCAGTTTCCTTGTAAAGTCAGTTTACACAAAGTTGAACTGTACCATTCAGTAGCATTTTGTTCTAAAAATAGGCGCAAAACTTGTATTTTGTTTTCATCGGAGATTACGTCACACCTATCACATTCTTTTTCAAACAATGTTATCCACTCTATGGCGTTTTCCTTACCTTGAAATTTCTGTAAAACAAACTGTTTTGGAATTTGGGATATATTTACTTGTTTCCTCTCATTAGCATCCAATTTCGCCGACAGTCTCTCAATTATTTTTATTAACTCTGTTTGATTCTCCACGGAAGTTTCTGATATTTGGCGTCCGTCGACTAACTCCTCCAAATAAATATCCTCAAACATAAAGTTTTGGTTATCATCCAAATACAGCGGAACTATTTTAGAAGGTAAAGTAACTTTTATATAGCGAAACTGGCCTTTCTTTGATAGAGCTTTACATGCATTCCTAACTGTACTAATAGTAAATAATTCCTTATGATATTCTGAACATTGGTATTGTGTAGGAAAAACATACGTGGTCGTCTCTGAATTTAGCCGAATTGATATAACGTTGATTACATTAGAATTGTCCCTATCTTCATCCAACTCGAATCGGATCCGTACTGGTACTGGTACTGGCTGCATCTTGTGGTTTTCGCTTGACCAAAACCGATTTATAATGTGGGAAGGTTGGGTTCCTCAATGACTATAGACCGATTGATCCTTAAACAAATTTTATTTGAATATCAATTAATACAAAAGATTATAATAAAATACAGAATATTATGAAATAAAGTTACCTTAAACAAAAATCGGTTTTTATAGTCAATACAATATAATACTCGGTGAAACAACAAATAATAATTAAAAATACAGAAAATGATGGCTACTTCTTTATACAAAAGTACTCACTATAAACCATATGTTTATTTAATCGCACACACCCAAGCGGCACAGATGAAATAGGAACATTCACTTTTACATGTATATGCATAGAAAGTGGAACTTCCGGTTGATGGATTTTTGCCTGTTATCTTCGTGTCTGATGCGGTGGTAGTACCAAGGTTCAGTTTCCTAAGGCTCTTCATTTTTTTGAGATATTCTGTTAACACACACACACACACTCACACACACACACACAAACACACACACACACACACACACACACATAGAGACCCATTTTCTAAAACCCACTTTTTTGAGAACTCAGGAGACCTCAAAATGTGTATTTCCGGTGAAAACTCAATTTCTAAATTCTGACACGATCGCAATATTTCTACTTACTATATTATTTGTAAGAGAAAGTAAAACTAAAATTAAATAAGTAATATCAGCGCCCACTCTAGGGGCGGGCAACCCGGACATTTGTCCGGAGCGCCTTTTGGCTGTAAACGTGAGAAAAATATTGATGTGTTAAATATACTCACTTAACAGAAAATTTCACATATCGATTTTTTTCCCGTTCGCAGAAAATATTAGAATGCGTAGCGTCTTTATATGGTTTATGTCTAATAGCTAAAACTATTTACACTATTATTAGAAAAATTAACGCAGAATTTGTAACGGACGATGCTAGAACTTCCGGTATTTTATCCGTCGTAGCGTGTATATTGATTTTGTTCCTGAACGGTTTCGGATATTCATCCATCATCAGAGCAAATTCACCAAGTTCGTTGAAGTGAAGTCTCTACATGAACTTGGTGAATTTGCTCTGACCATGTATGAATATCCGAAACCGGTCAGGAACAAAATCAATATGCATGCTATGACGGATAAAATACCGGATGTTATTTCCGCATTGCGGACCCAGCCACATTTTCAACGATGCTAGAACTTGTTCGAACATGCATAGACTTGCTTAAAATTTATGTTATATATTCTTAATGGCGGCAATTTGTAATTGTAAATATGAGAATTATTTAATTATTGTTATAGAATATAATGTTTTGTTCACTATTTAGATATTCGTTATCAAACATTATGGACAATAGAATGTAATATTGACCTTAAAGTTGTTTAGTTTTTTTATTTGTTTTCTTAGTATTTTTTTTTCCCTATAAGTATAATTTTCAGGTTTTTCCTGGTATGTAATCTAATAGGTAATTATTTTGTCAAGCAACAGCTGCCGTGTGTGACAGACTGAAACTGAAATAAGAAAGTATATTCTATATCATGTCATTTTCCAACTATTTACATTTCCTATTTTCTGCATGGCGTTATAATTTATTTGCTTCAATAAATAATATGCAATTATTTCTTTTTATCAAAGTTTATTTTACTATACATATTACAAGTTTCGTATTAGTAGTAGAAATGTCTATATAGATTTATAGTTAACTTATTTGTTTTAAACCTTTTATTACTACAAAATCATACTGTAATTCGTTTGTCAAATTTGCGGCTCTTGGCTTGATTAAATTGACCCAAACTACTTTCTTTTACATCAATTATTCTAATTATAAATAAATATAACCAATTTTCATCAAACTTAACATTTTATTTGATGGTAAGCGTACCACACAAAGCGGGTAACAGTTAAAATGATTACATTGTAGTCCAGAAGACAGGTACCAAGTAACATTGAACAAACAAAGAATACTTTTGAAATTTATGTCACAGATTCCTCAGAACCCCCTAAAATCAAGTTTTGGAAAAATATTTCGAATAAAAATATACAAAGAATACATTTATAATCTGTGCCCATATATTATTATTTGAAATATCTTTTCATGAATATCTTTTTTTTTGGGGGGGGGGTTTGGGGATCCGTTAACATTTCCTATGTCTGCTCCCCAAACATTTTTGGAACAAAATACATACATGAATCATTATGGGTAATTAAATGTTTTTGCAAAAACTAAAATTTTCAAGGGTATCAGTTAACCGGATATCCTTATTTAATGTATGGGCAGGGAACCTTAAAATATGTATTTTTGTGAAAACCCAATTTTGAAAATTTGACATGAAAGCAAGTGATTCCTCATAATTTTTTTTTTTTTTTTACAATAAATTATAAATAATTATTATTTATTATTTACAATCAAATTCTATGGGCAAGCTCGCATAGAGCTTTACTCACTTGGTGGTAAACAGAAGAGGAAAAATTAAGAGGTCTTGATAAAGTCGAGGTTTCAGTCTTCTTGATTAGGTAGGCTCGCCTATGTGGTAGTGTAAAATGTTGTTGGTAAGGTGTTAAGTGTTAAGAAGAAACTTTCTGTTTACTATGTGTTTGTGTGTATGTCTGCAATATCGAGTTCTCTGTGATTTGAGTGTTGCTGATAAACCAGGGTGCGATTAGTGCCGTTCGTAGTACTTTGTTCTGAAATGTCTGTAATAGTTTCGTCAGTGTGTTGCTTGCTGTGGGCAGGCATATGTCAGGAGAGGTCGGAGAAGCTTTTTATAGAGTAGTGTGATGCAGGAGTGTTTGAGTGGGTAAAAGCTGTTTCAATTGGGTGTATACATTTGTTGTAGTTTAGTGTTAATGTGTAGTCTCCAGGTGAGTCTTATGTCCAGGATCACGCCGAGATAGCGCACTCCTTCCTCATATTTTTTTTATATAAAATACTCACGCTACAATCTTTTGCTGAAATAATTTCAATAATTATAATTGATATTTTTTTTTAAACTTGCCCAATTGACAAAAATTTAACACGTGTCAAATATTAAAGTTTTTTTTTTTTAATTATCTGTGTGGAAGAAGACTCATGCCCTACGCTATCCGAAACCTCTCTGAACAAAACCAGAATGAGCTGTAGAAATCCATATGGCGAGAAAATCTAAGGACAAGGCTGCTGGACTCCAACCCGGGACCTCCATGTTCCAAATATACCAGTACGCTATCATTGAGCTAATTTAATATTTCCTTTTCCATGCCCTAATATTTCAATGCCCTACGCTATCCAAAACCCCTCTGAACAAACCAGAATGAGTTGTAGAAATCCATATGGTGAGAAAATCTAAGGACAAGGCTACTGGACTGCAACCCGGGAACTCAATGTTCCAAATCCAGCACGCTATCATGGAGCTAATTTAATATTTCCTTTAATATTCAAAATTACTTTTTCACCAGAAATACTTGTTTTGAGGTGTCTGATTGCAAAAACATCGTTTTAGCGAACATAAATATATATTATATATATATGTGTGTGTTTGAGAGGGCAAAATAAATCTGGAAGTCAAATTTGACATTTCGAATAGGATACAAAACCATGTTTATGTTCTAAATGTTTCGGCCGAAATTGCGAGTTTACCGTGTTGTTATTAGTTATTCGCGTCTTTTTCGAAGACATCCCTAGAAATTTACTTTAGTCTTGGCATACTAACTGTACATAGTGTATAGACATTACTTAAAAATGAACATTTTCTTAGAAAAATTGATTTGGTATAATTCTAGGTATCTACAACGTTCGGCTTATCTATCTCTAAATGTCATATAACACTATACGCTTGTGCAAATCCATCTTATAACATTCAGGCTCTAAATTAGTAAAACTTCCTTAGAAGAAATTTAATAAACTAAGCAAACTTCATTAAGGAAAAGAGTGTGGACCGTTTCACACCAGATTTTTTTCTAAACTATAATTTATAAAAGGGTTGTACATTAAGGGCTACATAGACAGACGAGTCAGATTTATTATAAACATATCTTTAGAACACAACTTAAATTAGACTCCACCCGCAATGAAGGTTTTTGAATTGCATGTATTCACATTAAGAATTACTCTTATTTCTTAAGCTTAAAATCTCTCCACTCTAAAACTCTCTGCTGTAAATCAGTAAACTTTCTGTGTTCTTTACCTAACCCATAAACCTCATACTTTAAAAGTATCTAGAAATATTATAATAAACTCTTATTATTAAAAATATAATGCTAATTTGATACATTTTATTCCGAGAAAAGTCGCGCATGAAACGCCATTCTATCTTAATTTTTTAATTTGGCTTTTGTAAAGTAATCTTAATTCTATTTATTTTAGTTTTACGGCTCTGCAATTGATCTAAGCATCGTCCCAATTTGAAACCAACCGTTAAAACGTAATTAATAATATTAAAATATCTACATCAACTCACTATAGATTAGGAGGTCTGAGAATATAATAAATAAAAAATACAATCTGAAATTTCAAGGAAAAGTGTGCATTCCTGCCATCTAGCGAGCAGTGATAGTACTTACGCTCGTTAGAAAGTTAAAAAGTGTACAGAATACTTTGTTTTATAACGTGTACTTCCTGCAATAACTTACGTATTTTGTATTTGTAATCCCAAGAATTGAATGAAGTTCAGTTAAATACTTTTAATTTATGTCCACATTTTATTATTATCATTCAGGAACAGAAAATTTAGATACAAAAGAGTCCCAGTTACTATATAAGGAAAGATTTATGCAAAAAGTTTCTAAATATGGCTCTTATATTATCTATGAGAGATTAATTTTAGTTTAAAAAACAATCATTATTATTTAATCAAAAGTAGTTTATCATTGGAGTATGTTAGCTGGAATGTTGTACATATTTAAGTGGTTCTCCGCCATATCGTTCTAGATTGTGTGGGTTAGATTAAAATATTTTTCTAATATATACATATATAATATAATGTTAAAAACTTAAAAAAATTAAGTTTTCGATTGGTCCCTGCTGGCTCTTTCTCTGTAAAACTCATGTTAATGATTTTTACTAAATAATTAAATTATTTTAGTAGCCTCTTTTGGTTTTACTAATTACTAAAGTCTTGTCACAACTTTTATATTAATTGTACAAAAAATTGTGTTACCTTGTTTATTTATTATCCACTTCGCCAACGATCGTTGATCATACTTGGTGTCTTTAAAGTTATTTTATTTTATTTTTCATATAGAAAATTGATATGAAAGAAAACAGAGAGAATAACTTTTATTTGAAGTTATTTAGAAATTTATAATGCAGAATGTTATTAAAGCTATTTCATAAAAAATTTAAGTAAGCACATCGTGTACAACATCGTCATAAAGAATATATATGAGTATTTTGCTTTACTTAAAATATTGACCAAGTGGCGTAATCATTGATAACAAAGATTTCAGCCTTTTCAGTTGCCTAGTGGCATTGTTAAACATCAGAAAGCAAAGGGGATTTGTACCATTCAAATTAATTTCAACTGATTTTATTTCGAATATAGAAGATAATAAGAAAAAAAAAATCTCTATTGGAGATATACATAGATGCTAGATAAAATGTATAGGTAGGTAGAGAGAGTGAATATAAAGCCAAATTGATGCGATCTAAAATATCTATCTTGCCTAAAATATAGCATAGATGTCATTGTTATGTATATACAATGTAAATTATGTAAAGTGACAATGTGTAAGAGGGGGTGAGTGTGGTAGTGAGCTAATGTTTACATAGGCAAACCCCAAACCCAAGAAGATGTACACTCAACTATCTCTGCAGCCCCTATGTGTATTGTGTGAGTGTTGCAGTGTCAAAAGGCCTAATTTGAATGACTGAAAAAGCATTTATGATTTTATCCGTCATCATGCTTCATTTTGTTGGTTCTGACCAGCTGAGATTCTCATCCATCGTCAGAGCGCAGCTCTGAAGTTTTTATAAAAGTTTAAAGTTGCTTTAAAGATGCAGTCAACTCTCTATATAAACTTGATTGCTACACTCAGAACGATGGATGAGAATCCCGAAGCAAGTCCGAACCGATAAGATGAAGCTTACTACGATGGATAAAATTATAGATGCTATTATCATACATTCGACTGAAAAAGTGTTTATTGTTTCTGATTGAGAATACTGCTATATATAATTATCATCCATTATCTCTGAACGAAATTACGAGTTTAATTTCTCATATTAATAAATTGTTAATTTTAAGTACTTATTCTCTATATATACATAGATAATTTAATAATTATGATTATTAAATTAAGGAATTAAATTTTGTAATCTTTATTTTACAGTGAATTTTTGCCATTACCAAAGACTTCGCCTGAAGGTTACAAAATATTACTTTATCGTTTGAAGGATACTGATCCTTCCAAATTCATCTTTCAAGAAGCAATGAGAGCTTTCTTCGCCTTCAATGATGTGAGAATTTCTGAAGATGGAATCGTTCCAGGTTAGAATACCGCTATACTGAGTATTACTCGGTAAGTCAGCGGAAATTATTTTATTGGATTTTTGCTTATTTAAACTTAAAACAAAGCATTTATTTAAACCATAAATCAGGAAGAGATTTTTTGTGGTACAAACACAGTTGGAAAAAATGCTAATAATTTTGGTAAGCCAACCTAAGAAGTTTAAACTTAGTTCAAACTGTATGTGTGACTTTGTCACAGTTACGACCCATTTATTTTTTTTTCGTCTTTCCTATGACTGCTTTAGGAGACTTGCTTGTTAAATCGACAAATACAACATGAGGCAGAGAAATCTCCTGACCTTCCAGTGAAAAACTATTGAAACAAAAAAAGTAGGATAAAAAAAAAAATGCTAGATGAACATTTGCAGTTTAGTAAAAATATTGCACTATAGTTAGAAACCTGATTTGCTCGCCGACTTGCTAAAGTAATCAGTTTAAACTTCCAAATTAGTCTCTTTTATCAATTCTTTTTGTTTTGTTTTTATTATAGGTTACGTGGTTCTGTTTGACATGAAGGGCTGTACTCTTGGTCATCTTGCCAGAGTGTCAACTGTGATGTATCTAGTCAAAACATTTATGTTGTACATACAGGTATTATTATTTCTTTTAAAATTAGATAGTTATCAATAAAATGATTGGGCAATTGTTATATTAGAAAGTAAATAAGTCATTAAATTACAGAAATTAAATTACCTGTGATTATTTCTAGCCTTATAATTTCCAATACAACTAGATTGACGTAATATACATAAACGAAGTAGATTAAAAATTGACATTAGATTAAATTTCTGTAAATTATTGGTATTAAAAAGCAGGTTGGGTCTGCAGAAGTTTGAAAACAATTGAGATTTTATTAGAATAGTAAGCTTTATTGTCTGTTCAATTAAAAGGTTTCGAGCATTCCCTCATTCTTAGAATGACTTAGCAAGCAGTGTAAGTTGTCGGCGTAAAGAACGAATATTCAACGACAAATCTCTGACAAAAATAAAGCATGTCCTTGAGGGAAAAATCAGAAGTTATTGCAGAAATATTGCAAAAAGGTGTTTGAGTTACTCCGTTTCCATTTTCCTTTCTCCGTATTAAAGTCGCAGAAGCGAATGTGCTTCATAAGCAAATTTGTGAGCAAATATTAAATCAAATTTCCCATGACCTACCATTTTCCATTGAACTGGTTTTGTCCTTTAAGTAGGACGCTATGGGTCTGAGAAAACACTGTTGTCTCCAATACATCAGCTACAAAGTAAAAAGTTATTTTGCCCTTACTAGAGCTTGCCCAGCGGATTTCCACATTTCATGTTGTCCACCATCGATTCTTTTTCTTATTTAATCAATAAATCTTAGAGGCGAAATTCGCCATTCTCCTCTACACTAGGTTCGTTGTGTAGACAAACTGAAAGGAATTGGAGAAGTTCTGTTGAGACGATTCTGCTGAAGCTACGTAAAGGTCTATGAGCGATGAATTGCCAATAAGATCCATTATTATTAAATTGCTGATTTTTGAAAACCATATCCAATGAATCGAACAAAAAAAATACTTCTATGAATTTTTTAACATCCTAGTTTTCCTTGTGATCTAACTAAACTGTCCACTTTCGCTCTTATTTCCTTATTAAGGAGAGCAAATATTAAATTACATCTAATCTAGAATTTAGATAGATAGATAGATTTAGATAGATATTTTAGTATTGTATGTGCTAATTTACCATTTCCATCTGCTTGAAATGTAATTGGTGTGAGAAGTGTTGGAGTAGTAGTTTGTGGCGTGAGCGGTTTAGTAAAGGGCTTGTGTGTATGTTCAAAGAGAAGAGAAGTAATCAGAATAATTAAGAAAACACTGGTAGATTAAATTAAATATATTATCTTTAAACATATTTAAATACTTTTCAATGACACAGTAATATGCTAATTAATATACTGAAACTAGCTATGTTTTAACTTATAACTGGCACTGATGTTTACTGGTAGAATGTCTAATTCAGATTGTCCGAAAGAATGCCTTCTCTTGTTAGTACAAATATTCCCCTTTCTCGCAAAAGACAAAGTTCTCTGAACTCTTCTTGTAACTGTAGTCTTCTACCTGGGTGTACCTTTTTGCCAGCGAATGTTAAAATATTCTTGAAATAATATTTTTTTGAAAATATATTTCTGGCATCCATCACATGCTCTAGCCAAAATAAACACGTAGTTGTTTTTTACTTATATCCAAGGTTTTATCTAAAGAAATCAAAAACTGTTTTGACTAAACACTAATTCCTCTCAAGCCCTGGAGGTATTAGATTGCAGAAGAATTCCGAAATTATCAAAGCTAAATCGTCATTGTTATAATTCGGGTACATTACGACTCGGTCCAGGTGGCATTTCCAAAAATAAGGACCCGCTCTTAAACTGAAACTTGCGCACTTCCTGCGGGACAGTTTTCATGACCATTAGTTCTCATCGCTACTGATCAGACCCTTTTTTCTGCATTTTTGTTTTGGATTATGAGAACAATGCTAGTTCACTGTACCAATCTTTTAGCATACTGGCGTTTTGTCTTAGCTTGTAAAATAAGGATCAAAGAGATTCTGAGTGATATAAGAAGACTCTCGATTATAAATTTGTTGTTGAAGCTTGATATTTAATTTTCGATTTATGACTAGATTTATTAATGCAAATAATTTCTAATTATCTTCAATATTTAAGCAGTAATTTGTTAATTTTATGTACAACTACCAGATTAACATTTTATGTGTTAACCAATGTATAGTTATTAACCAATTTCATAATTTTTCAGTTTTTGAAAACTGATGAAAACAATAAATTATTATTTCAGGATTGTCATCCAGCTCGATTGAAAGGTGTCCATGTGTTGAATACGGCATCATTTATGGATAAAGTGCTCAGCTTGATTAAACCATTAATGCAATCTGAATTAATTAAATTGGTAAACTTATTTTATTTTTAGGTTGGCCAACAATATTTATTAGCTTTATTATTTAAATTTAATTCTTGCTTTATTATATAACTTTTAATTGAGCAAAATTATTCTATATGCTATTCTATTTATTTATTTACAAATTGATATAGGCCAGCTCACTTAGAGCTAATTGAAAGGAAAAGAAAAACAACACTTTTTCCATTGAACATATAGTACAAACACATAACCTTCAAATTTATCAATTTGAAAATTGTAAACAGTTTGTTCAACTGATTCATCCATTTCATCTCCTCGAACCAAAATAAGCCATTGGTTGTCATATAGCTGCAAGATTTTTGTTTTTAACAAAAAAGATAACCAAGTTTTATCTAAAAAAACCTTACTGACCAAAGACCGATTAATATGTTCAGAGCGCTAGAAGTATTGTTTCCAATAGAGACAAGCCATCTTCCGACATTAATGCAATCAACTCATCAGCATAGACAACATTAGATTTATCCCAGATATGATTAACATTGGAAAAGTTTAAAAATTCACATTGAGTTTTAAGGTTGACAGTTTATCTGAATTTGATTGGTCCATTGATGTTTTTTCGTGAATTCATCCTTATGCCCAAGCTTAGCCAGACCCATTTATCAGAAAAATCTATTTTGGGTTATTTCCTCTTATTTGCAAATGAATTACTTTTGGCCTACTCTGGGTTTGAAAAAAGACATGAGTATTTCTCAGCCATTTTTGACCAACTTAGTACAGAAAGCTCTAGATTTTTTGGGTCTCCACGGCGACCCAAGAATGTAAAAGATGGAAGAGTTACGATTTAAGACCTAAATAAACTGAGCGATAATGTAAAAGTTACAAGCAGATAAATATCAGTTTAATGATTCATTATATAATTCAGGATATTTGGAGAAGAGCGTACAATTGTTTTTTTTTTAAATAAAAACCGCAATTATTTCTGTAAAGTTGGGATTTTTATTACATGGCTGGCATATTAATTTCTATGGTGATTTGATATGTTTCAATAGTAGCACGTAATTTACTATGTTTTATTAAAATGTTTCTGTTGTTTTTATTAATTTTTTTATTTGTTTTCAGTTACACCTACATAGTAATTTGGATACATTGAAAAAATTCGTTCCTCTTGAATTGTTACCTGAAGAATATGGTGGTGATAGCAAATCTGGAACTTATTTTCATGGTAACAAATAATACCAATGTAGTTTAATTCCATTCTGATTTTCATAAAAATCCACATGGAAAAGTTTTTGAGAAGCTTATATAATAGGCTTGTTCTGTTTCATATATGTTTTTATCACTGTATGTACATATATTATTGATAATAATTGGATCGAATGTAAAGAAAATTAGATTGGAAGTTGAGAAATGTATTAAGAATGTTTCGCAATATGAAAGTTTCAGATTTTAATATTTTTTCAATTTACAGATGAACATTACAAGTTAATGAAGAGTGATTATTCGGATTGGTTAAAAGAGAGTGGATTGCTTTTGGCAGATTTGAAAAAGAGACCACAAAAGAAGAAAATTACAGACAATATGCAGGGATCGTTTAGAACTTTATCAATTGATTAGTAAAAATATTAAACATAATTTAAAGTGTCTTAATTTTTTTTTATATATTAATTTCATTTTCAAAAAGCTTATTATTGTTTACTCGTGATTTAGATGCAGCTTGATCTTAGAAGTCATCTAAGTTATAAATTTGTAGTTGTATTTTAGAAACCAAAACCTACTAAAATTTTAAAAAGTAGAGAAAGGATTATTTTTAAAAGCAAAAAAATGTATTCCTATAAATAATTAAAGGTACACAATTTGATAGTACCTGAGAAGGTTAAGACATGTTTGAAAAGCTTAACAATTCGGATCGTCAATGTTCACTATTGCATATACACTCTGAAATTTTATGATCATTTCTCTCTAACTCAACAAATGTACTTTTAAAAACAATGTCTCAAACTTTCTTCATAAAGGAAAAGTAGAATTAAAAAGACAGTCCTCTAATGATCTCATGAGAAATGTATTCGTGAAGTATCACAGAAATAGCTAATTATTATGTTGATGGAAACCATGGAAGTTAAAGTAATATACATTATTCCTTTCTTTTATATAATTACATATTAATCTTTGTTTGTATAGTACCTTAGTTTCCAATAAATGGATGCTCACATTTGCTGCAGTAAAAAAAAAAAAAAAAATTTCTTAATTTGTACTAGAAATTCTTTATATTATAATAATAACTATGAAAAAATTGTCGTTCCTAATTGCTGCAATTATCGGAATTGTTTACTATGTTTATGGACATTACATCCATAAAAATTTCATTCATTTGTTTTATTTAATTTTCTTTTTAAGTTGAATAAATTTCTGAAAGCATTGCTTAAAATGAAAAATTCATAAATAATTTTAATAAAAAGTGTTTTTCAAAGAGAAAAAAAACGAGTATATACATTTCTTAGAAACATGAAATCCTAGAAATCTTAGAAACACTATGTATTATTTACAGTATTTTGGTTTTCAAAAATCTTGGTCGAATAATGTTTTCATGTATATTACAATCGACCCTTTAGATATTATGGGGTTAAGTGTAGCCAAATCATGAAAGCAGTTCATCTTTTGGAAATTCTAAAATAGAAAATAAAATTAATATAGTCCAGTATGTTAACAATTTTGCCTTTCTTTGACGATTCAATAGTTTTTTTCATTTACCCATAGGTTGGATAGATAAATCCAATAATATTGCATAACATTTGAGGTGCAGTTAAGTAGCCAAATATAATCAAATATTTCACCTATTTCTTTGGATTGATAATTACCTATGTCACCCTTTATTCTAATTTTGCACTTATTTTTATTATAAACTTTTATACTGTGTTTTATAAAGCTGGCATCAGTTACCTCTAAAATATACACTAAATAAAGTATGTTATGTTATTATTACCTCTTTTTTTTTTTCAAGTAAATATTGAATTTTTAATTTTTTTTCTGTTATGTTGTTTGTATAAAATTATATTGTTAAAATGTTGCTTTACTTTTTACACCTTAACCTCAATCAAGTTGGTTTGCTTTATTTATTATTTTCCACGCTTAATTATAGAGTAGTTCTAAAAGAGATATCATCAACCAAATTAAATACTCCCGTAACAGAAAAACTGTTACATTTTGTTTGCGTTGTGAAAAGAATGAATATTATAGCTTAGAGCATTAAATACAAAACAATTCTAAGATAATTTATTCATTTTTTTGTTATTTCTAGCACTTAAAAATAAAATTTTTGCACATAAATCTAAATTTTAAATACATCAAGATAAAGACGCATGGGCCAGGTTTGAAGAAGAAAAACCAACCTCTTGCGTCAGTATTTACTCTATATCAAGACCTACAAAACACACTACTCAATGAAGACGTCATAATCAAGCTTTGTTGCTCCCTATCTCTATCTTTGCCTACTAAATCATTCACCTCTGTTGAAATTCTATACAAAATTAGAAAACTTCCTTTCCAAAAAAAAATTGTTCGATATGACATTGTAACAGCCAAAATTCTTTTTATGTTCCTAAAAAAAAAGGGCTACAATTTCTCACGCAGTCCTCAGAACCACTCACATTCATATAATGTGAATATTTTCCACACTCTCAATGATTCTTAAAATCCAAAAACCACCTACGTTTTTCCGTCCTGTTATCCCATTAGTCCTCTTCCCATCCTCGGAAAGATCCTAGAGAAACACCTAAATAAGCGTCAACAATTCAACAACCTAACCATCAATTTGGCTGAAGAATATCACGTCATATTATCTATTATATCTTCACATTTTTTTATTTATTGTATTCTAATGCAGCTGTAAAATTAAAATTAATAAAAAATAAATTAATAATATGCACAGTTGAATATGTGGATGGGTCCGGAATGCTGGATAACATCTGGTAGCATGCATATTTATAGTTTTCCTGACCGGTTTCGGATTTTCCTCCATCGTCAGAGTAAATTTACCACGTTCGTGTAGAGAGTTCACTTCAACTTAATGTTTCTGTTACACTCTCACTTGTTAGTTGTATATATGTACTGACTGACATTGTGATCATTGAGATTTCTCGATTCCCTTACATTTTTCCAACGATTATTCTCTCTCATAATGGCGATGGTACCGAATCTCTTTCACCTAGCCCTTCGACATTTTAAATGCGATGGAAAAAGCCTCTCACATCATGATCCAAGCATTCTCTTACCATTGTCTGCTATAGCACGCTGCCAGTCCTCGGATCTGTCTCTACAAATCATTTAGGCACTGAAATAGTATGCCTTAATGTAATACTGTAAAGCATGCTGGAAGTCTTCAATATCTATGAATATTTCTCTTTATTTAATCTTTAATAGTTACTAGATACTTCAGTATCGGCGTAAGCGTAATTCCTTCTTCAAGTATCTGGTACACTCTGCTCCATTTCTCGAAGGCAAAAATTCCTCCTGTATTTAAAGTTTTATTATCAGAATTACGCGCTTCAATTTCATTAACGCCTATTAGTAATATTATTGGTAGAATAATAATTATTTTATGTAATGAGATCTCATAAGGTGTCTTTACCTCTTCCACAAATCGTGTCCAACTCTTTCGGTTTGGCTCATTTTGCCGCCAGGTACTTTGATTCTGTGGCCTCTTACTTTTCACATATCATTAAATTGGCATCCAATCAATCACTCCCTGGTCTATCTTTTATAGTTTTGAGCATATTCCAAGTTTTTTTTTTTACTTTCATGTTACTTCTCTCCATTATATTTGCATAACTTAATTTTGAACTTGCTCTTCAAGTGACGATTGGTTTGCAAATGATCAGCACTGTGTAATGAATAGTGAAGAGAAGAATTATGTTACAGATTGTAAAGAGCCATGTTCTTCATCCATGTTATGGCTGGCTATTCGTCTATGCTTCTGTTTTCCGATTTTATTTTAACGGACTTTTGCCTACAAATAAATTATTTTCTTTGTCAATTTTGAGTTCTTTGAAGCTTTCTCATGTCTTCTCTATTTGTCATCGGCTATAGGGAATACAGGAACTGCTGATGAATTTATCAAGTTTTTTTTTTACTTTCTATAACTATTATTAAATAACTATAACTGCACTAACCAACGGGATTAGACAACACACTATTTTCCTGCCTGATTCCACATGATTAAAACAAAATTTGCAGATATCAAATGACAACCAGTCTTCGCAAATTATATCCATGGCATTTATAAGGTTAAATCACCCATGGAAAACAGAAGTTAACTTAAACAAAAAAAAGCAACATCCAAAACTAAAGAAATGGAAAATATTCTAAAATAAAGTTTTAAACACTAAAGAGTCACTTTGAAAGTCGTGTATATTTATTCAAAAAATAACGAGATTACTTTCAAGATTACCAATTCAACAGCAGAATTTTGTAGAAATCCCAAGATATGTAAAATATACTGGTAGTATTGTATTAAGATGAAAGGAAATATCCACTGTGAAGAACTATTTTCCACAAAACTTGTCTTCAAAAATAAAAATTCTGATTTCAGTTAGTTTATTTTTTTCAGACAAGAATAATTAAATCAAATGGTATGGTGAGTGTCAGGAAACTACTAGTTTTCTAATATTAAATAATGTATGAATTTATAAATTCAATAGCATTAGAACTTACATTCCAACTGGTTAAACAGTGAGCATGTCTCTTAATCTATTACTTCCTTATTGTTATAATTCTTGCTGTAATTTATTGATTTCAATTTTTGAAACAATTAGGTATTTTTCTAAGGAGTTGTTTATTCTAGAAGTTTCTTTATATCGGTTGTGTTCTCATCAGTTTGTTTTTAACTGATTGCATGAAGAATTCTGGCAGAATACCAGTTTAATCAGAAAAATAATTCCATCCAAAAAAAAGAACGATTGTTTTTTCAAGCGGCTTTTATGTCCAACTACTGATTGGTTATAGGATGAAGATGGATAGCAAACATACTTTACACCCATTTTATTCACTCAGTTACCTTAGTTTTCAACTAAAGTGGTTAAACTAACTAGTTGTTAAATTTTCACACACCTAAGTCTATTCATGTTTATAAAGATTTACTTGTATTTATTAGCAAGTAATGAATAAAATAAAGATACAAATGGAAAGAGATGGTAAAGTTTGAAATCAATGTTTTAAAATTTAACTTTACTTATTCAGCAGACTGTTATTTTAGTTGCTGTCAATGGTTATTTTATACTAGGAGCGTTGTATCTCCTATAAAAGTAAATTTCTGATATAATTATAATTATTTCAATCAAGATTCTTGAACTTATCTGGCTGGACTGTTTCAAATGTTAAATTTACAACATAAGAGGTTAAAAGCACCCATTACATTAATTTTTATAAAGGTAAAAATGAGAGGGGGCGCGATAATTTCAAATCAATGTTTTAAAATTGAACTTTTTGTATTTAGGAGTTTACTTGTTATTGTAGTTGGAGAAAATGGTTATTTAATTCTAAATCTCCCCGGAAAAAAGCTAAATTCTATCATCAACAAGAAGAAGTTTCTATCTTCAAATGTGGAAATGGTCAAAATGATACATGCAGAAAAAAATATTTTTTTAAAAAACATGTGTTAATGTTATTTACTGTTACTGCTTACAATATTAGGCAATTAATTTCTTAAATTCCATCTATGATGCAGATATTATTACCTTCAGTTAAATTTAAATGTTGAAGTATTAAAAAAAAAAATAATAATGCTTCTTAGGCAGGCCATATTCTAATGTGTTAAAAAACATTTACTTCAAAAATTAGATTGAAACGACGTGCCACCCGACAATGATGTAAGATAAAGCAGATGATTCATCTGCTTTTTCAAGTTTAAATAAAGGTTACCTCATCAGAATAGGTTAGCTATCCGCTGTTGGTTTGTGTGTGAATTGTAGCAATTTTTTGTTGTGCAGTTAATTAAACAATTAGTGAAACTTACAAAATGGAATTTCCTAACTCCGGTCAATTTAAAGTGTCTCACGACAGTTCATTCGATGCGGCTAAAGCTTTTTTAGATAATGAAAGAGGTGAAAAAAATGAATCCGTTTCGAATAAGAAGACTGAAGTGAAAGACTTAATTTCTGAACAAAGCGAAAATGAGAATGTAAACACTGCTGTTGGTAATGAGCCCTCAAATAGTTCTAATATAAACGGAAATACAATTGAAGAAAAGGATTCAGAAAATAATAAAAAAGTAATTGATCAAAATATTAAGCCTGTCAACAATAGTGAAAAAGAAAAATTCACAGATTCAGTTTCCAAAATAAAAAATGAACCATCTTCTAATGAGGAAGAAAAATTTAGAGATTCCCAAAACAGTAAGGAAGATTTCCATAAAGATTTTAAAAAACATGAGGATGATGCAGAAAATAAAGAAGTGGGAGCTAGTAATTTAGAGAAAGATGAGAATAAAAATGAAACGGATACAGGCCATAAAGAAGCAAAAGCACAGAATCCATCTACTCAGGAAAGCGATTCTAAGGAAGAAAAAGAAGAATGGATGGATATATTAGGGAGTGGCCAGTTGAAGAAAAAAACTCTGAAACCAGGGACACCAGATTCTAGGCCTCAAAAAGCTGATGTTTGTGAAATCAATGTCACAGGTAAGCTTGAAGATGGAACCATTTTTGAACAATTCAAGTGCCTAGAAATAAATTTAGGTGATAACGAAACTATACAAGGTTTAGATTTTGCTATGGCACTTATGGATAAAGGAGAAGAAGCAGAAATTATAATTGCTTCTAGATTTGGTTATGGCTCCCTTGGTTTCAAACCTCTTGTTCCTCCGGATGCTACCTTATACTATCATGTTACTTTACTGGATGTTAAACCAGAACCTCTGATAAGCACATTGGAAATCAATGAAAGAATAGCAATAGGCTGTAGGAAAAAGGAACGAGGAAACTGGTGGTACTCTCGAGATGAACATACTTTGGCTATACATTCATATAGAAGAGCTCTTGATTACCTTGATGATACTGACATCCCAGGTGAACATACTGATGAACAAATGCAGCATCTTTTGGAGGAGAGGCTTAAGACTTATAATAATTTAGGTGCATCACAGATGAAGATTTCTGCATATGATGCTGCATTATTATCAATTGATCAGGTACTAAATTGTCAACCGAAAAATGTAAAAGCATTATTCCGTAAGAGCAAAATTCTGAAAGAAAAAGGTGAGCTTTCAAAAAGCATAGAAGTTATTAGGCAAGCACTTGCCATTGAACCAGATTCAAAAGGCTTCCAGCAAGAACTTTCACTTCTTCTAGCAGCTCAACGTAAAGATAATTCAAAACAGAGAGATTTATATAAAAAAATGATGGGAAACAGTTTGCAGGATAATGATTCAGATAAAAAGAAGAAAGCTCCTTACAACGCATTCAAATGGATAGCTGCCTTTAGTTTTGCTGTTGCTGTTATTGGAGCAGTAGCTTTTAAGTACAGGTTGTAATGTTGTGTTATTTTTTGTTTAACTATTAGAAAATCCTATTTTATATTTTTGTTATTAAAGTTGTAATGTTAATACTATTTAGTCATTAAATTAATTATAAAGTTCCATTTCTCTAACTACTCGACTCTGTCTTTTAATGAACGTCGGAAGGTAATTAAGTGGAACTGGGCCGATACTTTGCTAGCACTAATTATTTTATTTTTGATCTGTTATTTTCAAATGAAGAAACACACATGGTGTTTGGGAAATGTGATATTTACATGATTAGTTTGAAAAATATTTTCATACAAGTATATATCTGACTTTATCTCCCCCGAATTAATAAACATTACTTCTTTTTTTTTGGAACGACTTTCACTGCATTTCTTTCTTAAATTTAAAGTTCTTACAAATTTATATGTTTTATAAGTTTACCAACCATGTAAAATTACTTAGTTCTACAATACATTTCATTTTTGCTGATCAGAGTAAAATCAGCTAATTCCATTAATAAGATATGTACATTGATAAACAAACGATACTTCCTCTTGAAGCTATAAGAGAAAGTAAAAAGAAACAATTAAACTCGTTTATATTGTAAGTTATATATATTAATAAATTATTCACAAATTTTAGCTTTGTACATTAATTTCCTGTTTTTTGGAATTTACAGATGTAATGTGAAAGAAATAAAATTATAGCCATGTTAAAAAAAATGTGCGAAATCCAGAGTGGAAAAAAGATTACGTTTTACGTTATAGTTCTACAGTTATATTGGACAATTGCAAAAATAACAGAAGATTATTATGAAAAGTTAGGTGCAAAAGAAGTAACCGGAAAACTGCTCAGTTTAATATCAATTGAGGCTGTTGGAGAAAATAATTTTCCCCTTTATCTGGTTTAATCTTTCTTTTTAACTGTTTTCAAAAATTGTAATTAAATGGTCATTATGTAGGTGAATAACCACACCTTTTTCTTTTTCGAAGGTTTTCTTTATTTATATAAGCAATGAATGAAGTGAATTCTCTGTGTGGGAAATAATGTTGAGAAATATTCTATACATAACTTCGATTTCTATTTCTCAACTACAATTTTTATAATGTTTTTTGTTTTTAAATTTTCATTGTCAAAGGATTTAAAATTTTAGTAAAGTCAGAAAGAAACTTTCTTTCTTAATAATAAAATCCTTGTAAGTTGAAGTATTACTTCTTAAATTTAGATTTTCCAAATTTGGACATTTTCTTCAATTTTGACTATTACTTATTTAATAAAATTATTAGACTGATAGTTTGCCTCATAAAAAAATGTCCTATAGGCACATTATTCAATTAGCCAGATGCACACTTTTTTGGGTGGTCATATCAACTGCTTTGGTCATTAGCGACCCTTATTCATTATTTTATCTCTCGATCTGTGGCCACACGAGGTGGGATGCACATGTTTATCTTATTTAGCCTCATCACATTTAGTATCTTGTCCAGCAAAGTAAGGTGGAGCCGTAGGTAATAGTGATACGCTGCACACATCCCTCATAAACAATTGTTAAAAAAAAAAAATCTTTATTCATAAAGTATAGTATTTATTTACAGTGAATTCTAAACAAAGTGCTTGCCTCAAGCTGAACATCAGCTTGAAATCTGGTGTCATGAGAAATATTAAATTTTGTTTTAGTTTAAGCCGCGTCAACAGTCAGGTGATTGGCGTCCGGATCATTCTCAGTACACTGCTCTCTCGTTACCGACTACACTGCTCTTCACCCGACTGTGAGCTGTAGAAGCTCCTAGGAAGATAAAATCTAAGGGCAGAATCAAACAGTTAAGTAAAAACAGCTAGTACTGCTACAATTGTCAGTATAATATTTTTATAGATAGATCTGTTATATTGTTCACCATAACTATCATTGTTTTAAAACAGTATTCATTGTTCTCATTCAGGCGTATGGTCTTGCTAATTCATAAATGGTTAGAAATAAATTAGTATTAAATTAACTAGTGCTATTATTAAAGACTTGCAAATTAGGTCTTATGGAAAGCTTTATCAAGTTCTCATTTCTTAAAAAACTTATTGAATTCGGATTCGCTTTTATGAATAATTTTGTGGGAAGGTTGCTTCAATCCTCTTTTAATCAAGCCATGTATTATAAGGATCATCATTGCATTTTAGCATACTGCATTTGCATCCTTCGCTTTTTTTGGTCTCGATATTACAGATGTTGATTTATAATAAATGATTCTTAAATAGTTGCGTTCTTTGGATACTAAGTAATGAGCTGCCAATTCAGTTATAAATGACTACAGAATATTTATTTATCCTCACTATAAATAAATTGATTTTACATTTTTGCAAGTAAATCTTAGTTTTGTTAAAGAGAATTGATTCTGGTTTTCTTAAGACCAATCTAGATTCAAAAAATAAATTGGCTTTGGAAACAATGGTACCTTATGATTGACATGACGAGAGAGCGTTGAGGAAGTTTTAATTACTACTAGCAATATTTTGAAACATTCATATGGATCTGTATTTAAAATAAGGAATGTTTAAAATGGAAATGATCCATTAAACAATAATTTAAAATATACTTACATATTTACTTAACCACTTATATGAGTCATATTATGATGCCATACATGATTTTCCTATTTTATCTGCTTGCAGTATTTATAGTAAATGAATTCACCTTGCTATGCATTACCCCTTTCCATGGCCTTTTAAAAATTGTTAATTATAAGAAAATTTAAATCTTTTTCAGTTCCCCACTATTTTTAGTGACTTGGGAAAGCAATATTTTTACATTCATTAATTTGTTATTGTATGTCATTACTGAATAAGTAAGTATGTGTTATTGTATTGTCAGTACTAATTACCATCACAACTTTTCTTCTAAGTGTTAAGACAAAACTATTTAAATGAGTGAATTCATTGAGAGAAATGTGAAATCTTTACAACATCCTTAAACAAAGTTTAATTATTGCTCAATTCATATTTATAAGGACCTGAATTTAAATAAGAAATATAATATTCTCGTAAACAATAGGAATTTTTTTGTGTGTGTGTGAACTAAGGTGAGTGAGAAGTTTTCAATGTTTCATAAAAAGATTCATTTAAAAATTTCATACTTATTTGTTTTTAATTCGGGCTTTCTTGAATGATAATATCAAAAGACTCTTTTATTTATAGGCCTTTAAATGACAACCGACTGGATAGTGTGAACAGCACTACTAGGGATACTACTTGGCGGAATGCTGGCTCTCTAGACTTAAAACAGAAACCCGAAAGCTTTTTAGTAGTGCCTCAACAGATTAACCCAGTGAGTGGCTTGTAAAGCTGCATTTGTAGTAGTAGCTCGAGATCTTTTTGAAGGAAGATGCGACTGGATTCCGAAAAATGCAATGCATTTTTATGCAAAATGGGCTGTAATACTAAATGCAATAGTAATGCCCTAGATACTAAAGATACCAAATACTAACACCGAAGAAGGAATTTGAAGCTTTACTCGAAAATGCATTTCGAAGCGGTAGAGTTATCAACTATTGGGCGAAGGATATAGTAGGGCTTCCCCTGCAACTTATGGACTATAAGGAGAATGGAATTTGGACTTTTGAGTTGTTAGCCTTTCATATCACAGAGGAAATGGATTAAGACCAATATTTTTTAGGTTTGGAAATCCTTGCTGGGTTCATTTGTATACTATTAAGGACAACTGAATCGATGTCATTTAGATGAGAGGGTTTAATACTTTGCTCTCTTTTCTGGTAGATGTATTAATTCGGACTAGTCGCATTGGATCTGGCTGCTTTCGGAGGTTGTTCTTCCACGTGGACCCTGGTTGTGAGATCAATACAAAAGCTTGGAAATTTAGAAAAGCGTGGGGTTGTTCACGAGGAGAAGGAATGTTCTATAAAGGGCTTCTTAGAGGTTTTCTTCTGCAAGTATTTTCTTTTGCTATAGAGAATTTAATTTAGCGCGATGTGTTTTTTTTTGCAAAAGTTATTTCTGTTTTGTTTAATAATTTTATTATTTTTATTATTATTATTATTAGGTTCTCTTTTCTGTTTCTAGTTATATCTAACAAGATTAAAAAGTAAAACCATTGTCATTAATGTTTTGTATTTTTCTTTACTGAATTTTTGTTACTTTTTAAACAAAATATTATTATTATTTTTATTATATTATCTTTATTTGTTCTATTTATTTTAGTCATATTTCGGCGCTTTTATTTTTTTGTTCTTGTCAATCCGCTATTTCTTTTGCTTCTTCCTCATTTTCTCGTCTACCTTATCATTTTTCTTTTTCCATTCCGCGGACGTCTTGCCTTATTCTTTCCTTCATGAAGACGATTACTAAATACAACATAATTATTATTATTTTCAGTCATTATTTTCCTCATTAATAATGATGTATGTTAACACTGTCTAAAACCAAAATAAAACAAAACAAACAATAACGCATACCTGTTTTATCTGCTACTGCTATCCGTTTATTCTCTTAAATCCAAATGGAGCCATCTGTTGACATACATAAACACAAACTGAAATGATTACAAAACAATTTATTACATAATTGTTATTAAAAAATAATTAGATATATTGCACCACGATAGCTGAGTGGTTAGAGGCAAGGACCGCAAAGCTGAAGTGTATTTGGTAGTGGGTTCGATTACCAGACTTGGCTATGGATTTTATTTGGTGTATTATTATGAGTAATTACTTAGAAAAGTATGTTGGAATATCTTGCAAATCTGTGGCAATATCAAGGACTGCCGACTGTCAAAAGGTAGGATCTCTCTCTTGCCCTTCTTCTCAATAGAAATTTACTCCTCGTTGCGGAGGAACAATTCCTCAATCGGAGGAACAAGTTTTCTCACACACCAACTTACTTTTTGAAAAAACGAGGTAAGTCCATCACTTTGACGTGTACATGGAAAGAAGTTCATAGATTTCTACCTAATTAATTGAAGAACTTTATGTGAACTTTGTGGTTTTGAAGTGTTGCTCAAAGTAGAGTAATTGAGCGTGAGACATTTTCAGCAAATACTTAATATTAGATTTTTTATTTTTACACTAAAAATATGACAAGCAAACTGTTCGTTGACTATGGCCAAAGAAAAAAACGTTTAAAATTAAAAAAATTTCTTTCTTTGCCCCAGCCAACCAGCATTTTGCTTGTTTTATTAACAACGGCCAAACGTAAATATTGTTTATATTGATAAAAAAAAATTTTATCAAATAATAATGTATTCATAACTCTAACCACCCTGTTTTATACTTTCATGTGACGGATTCATGTGAATTCGTCAATCGTCTCTTGTAATTGGACGCAAGCTTGGTAGAATTTTTAAAAACAAATAATAAGGACTATATAATAAAAATGATTATCACTATAGTCGAAGCTGTTTAAGTCTTTGAAGCTGAATGTCTGTTTTTCTTATTGCTTAGTTTCTTATTCATTATAATTATTTTACTAAGTTTATACATTATTTTGAAAATGTTTTTCTTCTCCTTGAATTTAAAAATTCTGTAATTGCTTTTGTATCCTCGTATTAAAGCCCCATCAAATTAGAAAACTTAACCTACTCACGTATCCTTCGAATCTATGTTAATTATTTTTCATAGTGCATTATTACTTTCTCTTACTCCTAGTAAGAGGTATTATTATTATTGTGTCAAATTTTTGATGCCCATTTTCACCGGAAATAGACGTTTTGAAGTCTCCGAAATCCAAAAAAGTGTTTTTTTTTAAGAAAATGGTGTGTGTGTGATGTATGAACAGCATAGCTCAAAAACGAAAAATAGCACAACAGAAAGTTCAAACTTTCTTATTCCGTTTGGGTATCGCCATGGAAAATCGTGCATACGTGAGTTATGTGTCAGAATTCCTCAATGCGCAGAATTCCTTGACTGCGTGGTTTTTTTTTTTTTTTTCACTTTTTGGCAATTTTTCAAAAATTCGCTCCAAAGAATTTTTCTACACTTTATGTCTCTGGGTAAACTCATTCAAGGGATTGGTTTTTGGGCGCAAGAGGGTGGGTTATGTTTTTCTTTAAAGTGCTATCAGAATTGGTTATATAATTCTACCATCTAAACAAATTAATTAAATATAAGTAAATTGCCCAAATTCCGAGTTCTAAGAAAATTAGTACACCGGAAATATGTTTTTATTGAACAGTTTTTTTCAGTTTTCGCAATTTTCTCTATAAAAAGACCGACAAATTTTATCAAATTTGTTTTACTAAGTATAAAATTTGTCAATTACAATTTTGTAAACTGCAATAAGAGAAAGTTGGTGAGTGTTGCATCCAGATTTTTAATTTTTTGTTTTGTGTTTAGTGACTTGCGCAGTGATATGTGTGATTTGTATTTAGTGATATGTATGATACTTGTTGAGTTGACAGATTTGCAGAGAAAAAAAAAATCTGATGTGAAACACTCACTCCACTTTCTCTTACTGCAGTTTATAAACTTTTAATTGATAAATTTTATAGTTCGTGTACCAATTTTAATGAGATTCGTCTGATTTTTTATAGAAAAAAGCACGGAAACTGAAAAAACCGTTCAGTAATAAATACACTTCCGCTTTGCTAATTTTCTTGCACTTTAGAGAAAAACATAACCCTACCTCGCCCCCCAAAAACGAACCCCTTAAATGAGTTCACCTGGAGAAATGTTGAAAAATAAAAGTTCCAGCTCCTTATATGTGTATTTCATATTCCTAGTTTAAAGAAAACCGTTGGAGCCATTTTAGAGAAAATAGCAGAAAACTGAAAAATACTTTACACTAAAAACGTATTACCAGTCATCCAATTTTCTTCAAATTTGGAATTTCGATAACATATTTAATTTTAATTAATATTATTTAGATGATAGAATTGGATAATAAACTGAAATAGCACTTTAGAGGAAAACCTAACCCCTACACCTCCTTCTAAAGTGCCCTTAAAGGAATTTTCCCAGAAAAATGTTTCAAATAAAAGTTGTAGCTCTTTGTATGTGTAGTTGATATTATATGTTTAAAGAAAATCATCGGAGCCATTTTTGTGAAAATCGCAAAAAAGTGAAAAAAAAAAACCTTAATAAAGTGGTACTTAACGGTTGAGGAATTTTGACAGACAACATACTGCCGGATTCCATGGTGATACCTAAATGGAATATCAAGTTTGAAATTTCTACGATTTTTCGTTTTTGATCTATGCTGTTCACATAAAACCCACATACAAAATACTTATACACATAATACTTATACACATAATACTTCCGGTCATCCGATTTTTTTCAAACTGGGATTTTCTACAACACATTTAATTCTAATTAATGTTATTTAGATGACAGAATTGTATAGTAAATTGAAATAGCACTTTAGAGGAAAACCTTTGTGTATTATTTTCTTTTATGCAATTTTCTCTAGTTCGTGACCAATGGATGGCAAAAACTAGTTTGGTATTTTGTCAAATTCAAAATGGATTAAAAAAAAAAAAAATGGTGTGAAACACTCACACAACTTTCTCTTACTCCAGTTATCAAAATTATAATTGACAATTTTATAGTTTGTGTACCAAATAAATTCAAATACGACGAAAACTGAAAAAAACCGTTCAGTAAAAGCGCACTTCCGGTTAACTAATTTCCTTGAAAATCTGAATTTTGGCCATCCATTTATTTCTAATTAATTTTTTTTGGATGATAGAATATTGTGTAATCAACTAAGATAGTACTTTAGAGTAAAACATACCCCCCCTTCTAAAAGTGCCCTTAAATGAATTTTTCCAGAGAAATGTTTTAAGTAAAAGTTGTAGATCTTTGTATTTGTAGTTGATATATAAAGTTTGAAGAAAATCGTCGGAGCCATTTTTGAGAAAATCGAAAAGAAGTAAAAAAACCAACTACTAAAGTACTACTTGCGGTTGAGGAATTTTGACCTCTGACCTCTGTCGGATCCCATGGTAATAACTAAACGGAATATCATTCCAATTTTTTTTTTTTTTGAGCTATGCTGGTGAAAAACCCGATATCGAAAAATTTGACACGATTACAATACTTCCTTTTATTAGGTAGTAAGAGAAGATGAAAAAGTATATGTATTCTATTAGTGAGCAAATTTTGTAAAATTAAGAAGAGGAAATGTTTAAGGAGGAAAATCATGTCTAAGGAGGAAATGAATGAGAGATAGGAAGAAAGGAAATTTACCAGTCAGCGAGGAATATGAGGAATGACTTCCAATCTAAAGAGAATATTTGCCTTAGTAAACAAGAATTACTGCTATATATTCCCGGGTGTGATTAATAGATGGGATAAATACTTTGAAATGATCTATTGGTTACAAATATGAATATTAATGTTTCTTCCAGTATAGAGCATGAAACCGAAGTTGTTCCGGACCCGCTGAACCGCCGTTACGAACAATTTAAATACTGTAGATTTCCCAATAAAAATATTTAAATTTTGCGTGAACATCCGTGCCAAAGAATTTTTAGGTTGACTTATATGAACTGTGAATATTAAAGGAAAGCCACAGTAGTATTCGGGATTGATCCTCCCAGTTTTTAAAAAGGAGACAACGTTGGGTTAAGATTTTAGAGAATAATGCTTGTTAATGTGCTTTTCAAATTTTTATCTAACCTCCTGAATACAAGGATCAAGGTTTATTCTGAAAGAATTGTAACTGAAGAGCCAAAGTGTTTTAGACCTAAGCAAGGGTATGGTAAACAATTTAAAATGTTATAGCTTAATATCGATGTAAATTTGCTTTTTATAGTTTTTAAGAAAACTTTTGATCGAATTGTTAGATCCTAACTATTTAGTTCTTATGAGATTTTAATATTTTGAACATAACGTAGCGTGCTCATTGGTAACAAATTAAGCTGAACATTCAACGTTATTCTAGTAAATCATAAGATGTTCCCTTTTGCAGTTCTGTTTAAAATGACCATGAAAGGAAGAAGTGAAAAAGGCATTTGAGGAAAATATTTGCCGAATTAAAGAGAGAGAAATTAAGAAAGTAGCTTTTGTGATAGTGAATCCAAAACTGAAAAAATATTTAGGTTAATTTTTTTCATCGGGATTTTATGTGCAAGCATATGCCGATGATGGTGTTATTTTATTGTTAGGGCGCTGTTTGTCCACTATTTCGGACCTAATGCAAAGCGCCCTTAACATGGTGTATTGTTGGACACAGGATAAGGGGCTTTCTATTAATCCTATTAAGACCCAGGCAATTCTATTTACTCATAGAAGGAAGATAGTAGGTTTTTATACCTCCTAGGTTGTTAGGTACTTCCATACAGGTTAGCAAATCAGTGAAGTTCCTTGGAGTAGTTCTCGACAGTAAATTGAACTGGTCGGAACATGTTAAGACACAACATCAAAAGGCGATAATCTCCTTTTGGCAATGTCGAAGAGTTGTAGGTAAGAACTGGGGAATCACTCCCAAGATGATGTTCTGGATTTATTGTATGGTCATTAAACCTAGATTGGTATATGCGGCTTTGGTGTGGTGGCGTCGCATTGAAACACGATCTGCTAGGCAGCTGTTGGAAGAAGTCCAACGCTTGGCTTGTCTGGCGGTGACTGGAGCGTTTCGGACGACACCGACCGCATCTATGGAGACTTTGTTAGGGATTCCACCTCTTTTTGTGGAGGTGAAAAACCAGGCAATGAAAGCCTGTTATAGAATTAAACAGGCAGGTTTTTGGCAGGGTAAGCGATATGGTCATTCTACCATTTATCGTGAGATGCTTTTAAGGATTCCCATTACAGGTTTCCCTTCTGATAGGAATTTGAAGACTTTTGTCTTTGGTCATTCCTACAGGGTTAGGTTGCCTTCTAGGGAAGATTGGTTAACCCTGGGTCCGTCTGGTGTGATTCCTGAGAATTATCTCCGATGCTACACGGACGGTTCCAGGATGGATGGTAGGTCTGGGGCTGCCGTCTATTTTGAGACGGGAGATCATTTGGTAGCGCCTCTTGGTGAGTGGGCCACCGTTTTCCAGGCTGAGGTTTATGCAATTCTTTGCTGTATTTTGGATGAGAGGGTGCGTAACACTAATTTAAAAGGTGATTGTATCTGCTCGGATAGCCAGGCTGCGTTGAAGGCGTCTTCACTTCCAGATTGGTGTTGGAATGTTCTAGAAGACTGGAAGATCTTTCTTCATTAAAGGATGTGCTTCTGGTCTGGGTTCCAGGTCATATGGGAATTTTTGGGAATCAGGAGGTGGATAGGTTTGCCAAATTAGGTGCCTCTCTCCCTTTCATTGGTCCAGAGCCTGCTGTTGGTGTGTCTTCTGACACATGTTTGTCGGGCTTTCATACGTGGATGACCTCACAGCACTCATCCTTATGGATGAGTGCAGTGGGTTGTCGGCAGTCTAAAATGCTCATTGGGGGCCCGGACGGAGCTTTGAGTAGTGGGGTCCGATGTCTTTCACGGACCTCCCTCAGGTATCTGGTTGGATTCCTCACTGGGCATTGTGGTTTAAGGAGACATCTCTATATAATGGGACTTGTGCCTGACCCTTTTTGTAGAGTTTGTGAAACTGAGGAGGAAACACCCATGCATTTGATGACGAATTGTTTGGGTTGTGAGGAGATTAGGTTTAGGACCTTCGGCCGGAATAGGATGTCGGTAGAGGATCTTAAGCTGTGTCCTTTTAAGGTTTTGGTCCGATTTGTTCGGTCTGTTGTGAAACTTAGATGGTTAAAACCTGGGCCTGGATTTTCATTCTAGTCCCAGTGGTAGGTATTCTTTAGGGGCAGCTATATGGGCCCGAGGGGGCTTTGGATAGCGTAGGGTTTACTTCCCTCCCCTTTTGGGAATAATAATAATAGGTTAATTTTGCCACAATACACTATTGTTAATTTAAAAAGAATAATAAATTCAAAAGAATAAAACAAGTAAGAGGGAAGGGAATAGCTAAGTGGTTAGCGCACTAGACTCGCACACGGAGGACCCGGGTTCGAGTCCCCAGCTATGCTGCCCTTAGATTTTTTTTCTTTCTAGGAGCCTCTACAGCTCACTGTCCGGTGATGGATAGTGTTGTTTTTAACGAGAGAACACTGTCCGGAGGCCGGCAGGACACTGAGAAGGCTTCTCCATGCGCCAATGACCATAGATGTTGACGCGCCTTAAATTAAAAAAATTAAATAAATCAAGTAAGAAAGCTCTGTCCATGGGAGAACTTCCCCCTCACATTCTTGTCCGATACTAACATTAGTTTTGATTTAAATTAAGCGAACCTCACTCCAACGCGAATAAAAACGCAAAATGAAAATTCGTGGCGAAGTAATTCGCCCCTGTCTACCATGTGGAGTCTAAAAACGTTGTAACCAGACTGACGCGAAGTTTCACCATTTTGTGCAACGATTTTTTTCCGCCAGTATTACATAGAAAAGTGTAAACAACAATGCTTATGATTTCGTTTTAAAAACTGCTTTTTTATTACAAAAAAAATTTTTCACTGTCGAAGGAATATTTAAAACTCAATTATGGGCCATAAAACGACATAAAGTAATAATACAAAAGAGGAAATGGAAAACAAACTCCATCTAAAAGTACTTTGAATTATTTAAATCCGTTTAGAATTTGTGACCTTAGAAATTAGAAATGTGGAATGATATAATATAATAAATACGTTAAATAACGATAAAGTCCTTAATTTTAATCAAAAGTTTAAGAAAGAAAAATCAATAAACCAAAGATAATAAATAACCATGAAGATAATAATAACATTATTCCTTTCATGTAGATAATAACATTAGGAGAAAAACAAATCATTCTTGTAGTCAGAACTAAAAATATATACAAAAAAAAAAAATCCACAAAAATATAAAAAATCTGGTGTGAAACACTCACACAACTTTCTCTTACTGCGAAATGGCAGATTTTCTTCACAGTCTTCAAAGTGAGAATTTAGGCAACTTATATAATTCCAGTTAATATTATTTGCTTGACAAAATTGTATAGCACACTGTTGAACTGAAATAGCACAGTAGATAAAAAAAATCTGATGTGAAACACTCACACAACTTTCTCTTACTCCAGTTCTCAAAATTATAATTGACAAAGTTTATAGTTTGTGTACCAAATATAATGAAATTCGTCGAAAACTGAAAAAAACTGTTCAGTAAAAGCGCACTTCCGGTTTTACTAATTTTCTTAGAACTTGGAATTTTGACCATCTATTTATTACTAATTAATTTTATTTGGATGATAGAATTGTATAATCAACGTATGATACCACTTTAGAGGAAGCTGTAACCCCGCCCCTCCACTAAAAGTGCCTTTAAATGAATTTTGCCAGTTAAATGTTTTAAATAAAAGAAGTAGATCTTTGTATATTTAGTTTATATACGAAGTTTCAAGAAAATCGTCAGAGAAATTTTTGAGAAAATCGCGAAAAAGTGAAAAAATCATTTCAAACAAACGCACTTGCGGTTATCCGATTTTTTCAAACTCGGAATTTCAACAACATATTTAATTCTAATTAACATTATTTAGATGACAGAATTGTCTAATAAACTGAAATTGAAGTTAAGATGAAAACCTAATCCCAACCCTTCCCCCAGAAGTGACCTTAAATGAATTTTCCCGGAGAAATGTTTCAAATAAAAGTTCTAGCTGTTTGTATGTGTAGTTGATATAGCAAGTTTAACAAAAAAAAAAAGTTGGAGCCATTTTTGAGAAAATCGCAAAAACGTAAAAAAAGCAACTAGTAAAGTGGGTACTTCCGGTTGAGGAATTTTGACAGATAACGCACCGTCAAATCCCATGGTGATACCTAAACATAATATCAAATTTCAACTTTCTACGATTTTTCGTTTTTGAGCTATGCTGATCACATACACACACACAGACCATTTGCTAAAAAATCACTTTTTTTTTTGACTCAGGGGACCTCAAAACGGATATTTCCGGTGAAAACTCGACATAGAAAATTTGACACGATTACAAGACTTCCTCTTACTAAGAGTAAGAGAAAGTAAAAATAACCCCACCTCTTTGCAGGGGTTCTGCAAAAGTCCCCTTAAATGAATTTTCCCGGAGAAAAGTTTCAAATAAAACTTGTAGTTCGTTTTATGTGTAGTTGATATTCGAAATCTATAGAAAATCGTTGGAGCCGTTTTAGTTGAAGTAGCAGAAAATTGAAAACCACTTCCTGTAAAACGCACTTCCTGACATCCGATTTTCTTCAAACTACAAAATTTCCACAACATATTTAATTCTAATAAATACTATTTAGATCATAGAATTGTGTAACAAACTGAAATAGTACTTTAGAGAAAACCATAACCCCAAACCCTCGCCCAAAAGTGCCCTTAAATGAATTTTCCCGGAGAAAATGTTTCAAATTTTACGCCATTTTTGAGTAAAATCTAAATAAAAATACCATTCAGTAAAGTCGCACTTCCGCTTGATGGATTTTGCCTGAAATCTTCGTGTCTGAAGCTGTGGTAGATACCTAAACAAAATACCAAGTTTAAGGCTTCCTGCAACTTTTGTTTGTTGAGATATTCCGTTCACACACTGACTGACACACATGCAGACAGACATACAGACCATTATCTAAGAAAAATATGGTGTGATACATTCACACAATTTTCTCTTGCTCCACTTTTCAAAATTGTAATTGACAAACTTTATAGTTTGTGTACCAAATTTGTGTATGAAATTCGTTGGAGTTTCGTCGAAAACTGAAAAAAAAAAAAAATGTTCAGTAAAAAAGCACTTCCAGTTTACTAATTTTCTTGCAACTTGGAATTTTAGTCATCAATATATTTCTAGTTAATTTTGTTTGGATGGTAGAATTGTATAATTAACTATGATAGCACTTTGGAGAAAAACATAACCCCAACCCTCCCCCAAAAGCCCCCTTAAATGACTTCAACAGCAGAAATGTTTCACATAAAAGTTATAGCTCTTTATATGTGTAGTTCACATAGCAAGTTTAAAGAAAATCGTTGAAGCCGTTTTCGAGAAAATACCAGAAAACTGAAAAATACAATTTCAGTAAAAACGTACTCCCGGTCATGCGAATTGTTTTCAAACTCGAAATTTCAACAACACAATTAATTCTAATTAATATTATTTAGATGACAGAATTGTATAGTAAATTGAAATAGCACTTTAGTGGGAAAATCTAATCCCACCCCTCTCCCAAAAAGTGCCCTTAAAATGAATTTTTCTAGAGAGAAATGTTTTAAATAAAAGTTGTAAATCATTGTATTTGCAGTTCATATACTAAGTTTAGAACAAATTGTTGGAGGCATTTTCAAGAAAATCGCAAAAAAGTAAAAAAAAAAAAAAAAAATCAACTAGTAAAGTGGTACTTCCGATTGAGGAATTTTGACAGATAACGTACGATCTGATCCCATGGTGATATCTAAGCGGAATATCAAATTTGAACTTTCTACGATTTTTCTTTTTTGAGCTATGCTGTTCACAGACCATTTTCTAAAAAAAAAAAAAAACCACTTTCTTGGACATAGGGGACCACAAAACGGATATTTCCGGTGAAAACTAGGATATCGAAAATTTGACACGATTACAATACTTCCTCTTACTAGGAGAGTAAGAGAAAGTAAAAAGAAAAGAAATTGGATTTGTTTTTTATAGAGAACAAAAAATTTATATGTTTAATAGTGCACGCATGTCTACTGGTCAGTAGTGGTCATAACTGATGTGAACACAAAATATATATATATATATATATATATATAATATATATAAAGAAAACAAAAAGGAATATCAGAAATCATTTAACAATTAATATTCAACAAGCAAAACAATAACTATAATCATAATTCAAATATAACCAAGATAAAAAAAAACAAAACAAAAATAACAAAAATATGACAATATTTTTCCTAAGAATAATAATAATACATACAAGAAATGTCCCGGTGACCCAGTGTTCATCAAGCATACAGACTATTCATATTTAAATTCACTTTTGTTTCTAAAAAAACTTTACCGCCTTAACTTCAGTTGAACACCTGCCTATTGTTTAATAACAGTGTGCCATGTGGGCCACCTAATAACGATAGAATTCTCATTTTTTTTTATGAGCTTTTTTTTTTTTCTTTCTTTTTCAATTGAAAGTAAACATAAGCACTTCACTTCTAGGGAGCTAGGCTGGAGATAAGTGTTTGGGTAGAGTCACAGACCTATTGTCAACAGTTCCCTTTTCATCTTTAAACCTGATGATTCAACTTATAGTAATATTATTCTTTCGTATTCTCCTCTCTATTCATTTCATAGTTTCCACTTAAAAAATAATAATAATAAAAAAAAATAACATACAAAGAAAAATTTCTCTTTTTCCAAGTAGGTTAATGATTTTTACTTACTTTGTACAGTCATAAGTAGGGTATAAGTTTTTATTTTTTTTTAATACAAAATACAAGTATAAACTAATTCAGAATAAAATAAAAATATCATAAATCCTTAAAAAAAAAAATCATTGGTACTGTTATATCTATAAACAAAAATGAAAGTAGAGAAACCAGGTAAAAATAAAACTGCATAATTGCATATTCTCTGTATGATTTGTAGTTATATTATAATAATAAACAAAGACATTAACAATATATATTATATTGCTATTAAAAAAGTGAATATATAATTTTTCTTTTTTAAAATGTCCTTTATTTTAAAGCTTAGGCATTTTAACCAGCTGTAAATATTTCCATTTTAACAAATTTTATAATTTTTCTCTAAAGTTGGAAGTTTTACGAAGATAGTTAGTTGTTATTGCATCTATTGCGCATGTGTGGTCTCAATGGCCCGTAGGTGCTTTCTCAGTACACTGTTGTCAGAAACTAGGCAGTGTTTTCTTGTTAACAGACAACATTGCCCAATTATCGGACAATGAGATGTAGATACTCTCCTAGGAAGAAACAATCTAAGGGCAGCACTGCCTGGATTCGAATCTGGGACATCCGCTTGCTAATCCAACGCTCTAAACCATTCGGCTAATAATCCCTTGTCTTTTGCATCAATAATGATGGAAAAGTTGCAAATACCCCTTAGAACAAAGAAGATACCCAATTTGGGGCAACATTGTAGGCTCAAAACAGTCCCAATAATATTTCATTGGCAGTTTAATGATAAGTTAATGTTTACCCTAGAACAGATACCCCAGAACACTTCCTAACACAAATTCTAAATAAAAAAAAATGATGGACTTATGAGTATTGAGTATTGACGTATCAGTATTGAAAACGGTAAAAAATGAAACAAAACAAAATAAACAAATCGCGCATACGATTAACAATTTTTCTTTAAATTTGGCATTTTTTGTCAAGAGATTTACTAAACCTTAAATTGGGTTCCCTAGGGACCCTCACCGGACCTGAACCGTTCTGCGGCACTGCAAGATGCCTCAGGATTGCATCCATCAGAACATGGATGCACGATCGATCACGAAAATGGTGGGCTAAAATCCCAGGCCAAAGGCAGGCAAAAACGTTCCTTCATAGATACTCTCGCCCACGTTAACTGCAGAATTACTTCAACAAAGCCGGGTGGCCATAAGGATAGCAGTTGGTCTCCTCTCTGGCCATTGTAGACTTAATAAACACATGCACCGCATGGGCCTGACAACGAATAGCCTGCGTAGGTTTTGTCAGGAAGAAGAGGAAACAGCCCTGCACGTTTTGTGTCAGTGCGAGGGGCTAATATGGCTGAAGTTTCGCCTCTTTGGAGAGGAGAAGCGGACGTCTGCAAGCTTCACTCAAGGGCCTCTCTCGGGACTATTAAGTCTAATAAAGCAGACAGAACTCGAGAGGATGAACTGATTAGGGGTGTTCTTAACTGACTATCTAGGCGCCTCCCCGGATTCCAAACTTGAAATAAGGGACAGAACCGGAGAGGGAACTCCAACTTATTATATGGGCCAGAATAAACCCGTAGGGGTCGCGGTGGTGTAGGCTGGAGAGCCAACCCCCCCATAGAATCCTATCTATCTAATGTATTAGGCTTAATATGATAAAGTAGTACATATATACATTATAATGAAAGATACTTTAGAGAAAAAAAATGTTAGAGTACCTACCCCTAAAAAAACAATTTTCCAAAGAATCATTTTAAATAAAAATATTGGGCGTAAATATAAGTTTAAAGAAAATAGTTGGAACTGTTTTCGAGAATCCTCCTCCCCCCCAAAATACAGAATGTCGTACTTCGGTTGACGGATTATGAAAAAACTTTCCAGACGCATCTCCAAAGACAGTTTTTTATTACTAGAGGACCTCACTTTATGTAGAAAGTAAAAATTTAGAAAATTAAAAGAAAACCGAACTACCATATATTTACTTTCACTTATTCCTACTAATAAGAGGAAATATTATAATCGTGTCAAATTTTCGATATTCAGTTTTTATCGGAAATATCCGTTTTGAGGTCCCCTGAGTCCAAAAAAGTGGTTTTTAGAAAATGGTCTATCTGTGTTGTGTATGTGTGTCTATGTGCGTGTGAGTGTGTGTGTATGTGAACAGCATACCTCAAAAACGAAAAATCTTTAGAGGGTTGTTTTCCTCTAAGTGTTATCTTAGTTGATATTACCATCTAAACAAAATTTAATTAAAAATAAATAGATTGTTAAATAGATTCCGAGTTTCAAGAAAATTAGTAAACCGGAAGTGCGTTTTTACTGAACAGTTTTTTCGTTTTGTTTTTTTTTTATGTTGTTGTGAAACTAGATTTTGATTGAATTAACTCATGCGCACATTACCATCATTATAATACTTTTTCAATATTTTGTGGACTGCGCCATAAATATAAAATTAAGGGCAATACAATTAATAGCTTAAAAACTCCATGTCTAAGAAAAGTTTTTGAACTGAATATTCTGAATTCCTTGGAGAAATTTTGTGACTATTTAACATTAATTTTATTTTGTTCCATTAGTATAAACGGCCAAATACAAAATGGCAAACTTACATTGGATCTGCATTTCTGCCTAATTCTCTTTTGTATTCTTTTTCAGAAAAGGAATGAAAATTGCGAATTTTTTCTTTATAGCTCACATTAATTATATAAAATAGTAAATATTACGTTAGGAATACACTTGATTTTTTACATTTTTTGAGAAAAAAGTCTTATTACACAATTTGATAATTTGTAAATACGAAGGGTAAATTAGTAAAAAAAAAAATCTAAAATGGATTTTCCAAAAAATAATTAGCTATAAATACTTAACCAATCACAGTGTAGAAGAGAAAGTATGTTAGGCCAATTAGAAATTTAGAATTATCATGTTGACCACGCCCACTTCTGACACCTTCTCTTCTACACTGTGTTTTGTAATGGAATCAGATATTAGATGTAATGGAATCGTTTGATCTGTGATTCCTGGAGTAGCAGATGTCTTGAAGAGGGCGGAAGTTAGTTTGAGAGATTTGGAAGTTAGTGCTCGAATTATTAAACGTTCTTTTATATAAAAATAAACTGTATTTTAACAATAATTTAAACGTGATAAATGGTAACTAATAACTATAAATAAAATACTTAATAATAAATAGAAATGATAATTTAGAATGGTTAAAATAACGAACTAAAGTGCACAACTACGAGAATGATAAGTTGAATATAACTGTGAGTTGCCGCTCGTGTATAGTTTGGTCGTAGATGATATAATAATCCTCTCGTCGTATATCATAGAGTTTATATATATTGTTGTTCACACTCACACCAAGATATCTGTGTTAGTGTGCGGCCTTGTGCGACCTTCGTAGTTTTCTGACCTTATTTAGTGGCCATACTTATCGCGGTGCCTGCCTTTGAGGTGAGAATTGATGAAAAGGCTTTGTTGTTTGTTCGGTTGACCGCGGCTGTCGGCGGCCAACAGTGTCACTGTTTTCACCCTTTGTTGATTATTTCTTTGGCGTACTTTGCCGATGTCAATGACTTTGCCATGATGTAATTGACATGGCAAAGTCATTGACAGTTTGATTAATTATTTCTTAAAACAAAAAAAAAAAATTTGAGAATTTTTTTACCAATTTTCTCTTCGTAAGTATTTTGTAAATTATCAAATTGTCCAATAAATTTTTTTTTTTTTTAAATACAAATAATCTCTAGTTATTCCCAACATAATATTTACTATTTTATATAAAAATTCAGAATTTTCATTCCATTGTTGAAAAAGAAACCAAAAGAGAATTATGCAGATCCAATGTAAGTCTGCCATTTTGTATTTGGCCGTTTATACTAATGGAACAAAATAAAATTGATGTTAAACAGTCAAAAATCTTTCTCCAAGTAATTCACAATATTCATTTAAAAAAACTTTTCTTAGATATTCGTTGTATTGTCCTTAATTTTATATATGTGGCGCAGACAACAAAGTATTGAAAGAGTACTTACTATAAAGATGGAAATCTACGCATAAGCTAATGCAATCAAAATCTAGTTTCTCGTAACAAAATTAAAAAAGGAATCGAACTAATAATTATTAGTGCAGTTAAACAAAAAAATTATCATGTGATGAAGTGTTATATATTAGAATTCAATAAACTAGAGACTATGTAACTATGGAAACTGGAGTAAGACATAGTCATGTGAGTGTTTCACATCAGATTTTTTTTAATAATTAAAAAATATTTAACAAACAATGGCCTATAAGCTAACGCTTCTTTATAAGACTAGACAGATCAGTACCTTTAAATAATTTAATCATGAACGGAACCGTTAAGGATACTTAATGAAGTCCTTTTTTCATATGTAACTAAAGATGTGACTACGACCAAGGCAATGGAATACATCCTCAATTTCATTTAAATTACAAATGGAGCACAAATAGATTTTTGTATTTTATCCGTCGTAGCATGCATATTTATTTTCTTGCTGACCGGTTTCGGACTTTCATCCGTCGTCAGAGCAAATTCACCAAGTTCTTGTAGAGAGTTCACTTCAACGTAATGTTTCTGTTACTTATTACTCACACTTGTTGGTTGTATATAATTATGTGGGGAGGTTATAAGGTTATGTTACTATGGGTATGTGATTAATGACAAAATGGAATTATTGTAAGTTATGATTAGACATTAGAAAAATAGTGTATAATAAATTTGTTTACTGTTTTGCAGAATACTCCATAACTAAATTTTTAATAGTGTATATTTTTATTAGGGGGGGCGATACTACTCCTGAAATAACTTATCCCCCCTAATAAAAATAACTTGATAAGACACTGAGCATACTTTACAACACTATTAAAATTTAGTTATAGAGTATTCTGCAAAACAGTAAACAAATTTATTATACACTATTTTTCTAATGTCTAATCATAACTTACAATAATTCCATTTTGCCATTAATCACATACACATAGTAACATAACCTTATAACCTCCCCACATAATTATATACAACCAACAAGTGTGAGTAACAAGTAACAGAAACATTACGTTGAAGTGAACTCTCTACACGAACTTGGTGAATTTGCTCTGATGATGGATGAAAGTCCGAAATCGTGCAGCAAGAAAATAAATATGCATGCTACGACGGATAAAATACCAGATGTTATCCAGCATTGCAGATCCATCCACATATTCAACAAATAGATTTTCATTTTGATTGGGGCCGCAGAGCTTTAAAGCATCAGAGATATCTTCCTTGATAGCCTGCTTCATTTTGTGGTCATCAACTGGTTTCGAGGCGTTCGCCCATCATTAGGATTTCTTGATAAACATAGTAATGATACAGATTTGCGAAATCAGTTTTTATACTCAAAACTCTGTGCGTCTTGTTATCATAGCACGATTTATTAAGACATCCTGATGGATTGGCCCAAAACGCCCGAAACTGGTGGATGACTACAAAATGAAGTAGGCTATCACGATAAAATCGATTTTCCCTTAAATATAAGGTTTATAATTAAGATTTGAAAATTTACCACTTAATTTCATTACTAATCTTCTATGGCAGTTTATGTCAGAGATGCGATTGTAATTCTCCTCGAAATAACTGTTTATAAATTGAATGGAAATGACCCTGTAGAGCTTTCGTGATTCACACGAAAATGTTCGGTTTTCGTGATTCACAACTCTCTTAAATTCTTTAAATTTGCTCTTCCATTTTTGTCCATATTACCACTATGTATTTTTTCTAATCTCATGTTATCCAGTCTTTTACACCAGAGCATCATATTTTTCCTAATCACTTCAGAAGTAATCAAGTGCGTCAATCGTAAGGAATCACCCACCATCATAAATTTCAGGACATATCTGATGTGATGAAAATCCAAAATAATGGATGGGTATTGTTGAATCCAGTAATACAATAATGCTCGGCTTAGCAGTCCACCACTCGTCTACTGTGAATCTAATTAGCTCACATTATATTCAGGTCATGTATGTAAATCTTATCAGATAAATTGCTTAGACAAATACTAAGTTGTTGATTTTTCTTTTTCTAACATTTATTTAGTTCGCTCCCATGAATAGTCTTGATTTTAATTAACAACAGAGATAAAGGTAAAGAGTGTATTTGAAGTTAATGTAAACTGTATATCAACCTCTAGATACGTGCTCTACAAACGATATTAGTTCTCTTCTATTCGAATCCCTTTTAACACAATATTGGTAAATTAAATTTTGGAGGGAAAAAGTGTAATTTCTAAACCCCTTTGCAAAAAATAAATAAATAAATAAATGAAAAAGGAGAAAAAACAAGATATATATTTTGTAGGTACCAATTTACAAAATCCTAAGGGGTAGTTTTTAATTCCCTGCACGAAAGGCAACACCCACCAATTCATTGTTTGTTTAACTTGGAAAAAAAGAAAGATCGGGGACAGAATATCCGGCTGGCATTGGCTGTTTGGTCGGCATACTCTTCTACTTTGTTATTCCTCTTATATTTATTTATGTTTATTATGAATATGTACGCATACCTCGTTTTGTTCATTCAACACTGGACAATACTTCATTATGCTGTTATTAGTAGTAAACCTTCGCCAGTACGTGAATATTTCTCTAGAAAGAAATATGTTTATTTAATTTTATTTTTTTAAATTCTTTTAAATTTCATGAAGAAAAAAAACTTGTTTACATTTAATCTCACTACGTCATTTCTGGATGACGCGTTATTGAATTTTATTACTCTATTGGCAACCAGTGATCGTAAAATATAATATCTTTGTGAAACGGATTATAGTTTTCATATTTATTACATTTTTATTTGTATATTGATTTCTCGAACACAGACAAAAAAAAAAGGTAAATTTTTATGAAAAAAAATGGTTATTTCAGTTTTTTTAATTAAGGATATATTTTTTAAAAATAATTTACAATAAAATATATATATTATATATATATATATTTTTGTTTTACTTCAGTAATAGTTGGCATAAATTTTTTGGAATCTACCCATAGATTGTTCTCTATGAAAAGATCTTGTTTTATATGCAAATTCAGTGGCGATATTCAAAATTTCAACAACCAATACGCTTAATCCATCAAACTACAATATTTATAAGATGTTCTCAGAGGTTTCTAAGAGTACTCAGACATTCAAATTATAAGGGCAATGAGGCGGCAAATCGCCATGCCCGTAAGGGCACTATAGAAACCACTAATTGAACTTGAACCATTCTGTGTGCATGATAGAAAGAGTTAAGAACTCTTCCCCCTTCCACGCTTGGAAGGGAGCGTGGCGCATTTGCGGCTGGCATCTGCAACATAGAGTCGTCAACGTTGATAATACAATAATGTATGCAATTTTTTCAATATTCCTTGGATAATTCTACAAATTAAACAAAAACAATTCAAGGGTGATAATTAATTAGATATTTTACAGTTATTCATATTATTTGGAGTGGAATTCTGGTAGAATGATAATGAGCATGTACTTGTGTTTTGGGTGTACCAGTTTGAAACCCGTGGATAAATATACTGCTAAATTTATAATGTTGAAAAAACATATTGACATGCAACAAGCTCAAAGTAAAGTGCTTCCACCTCTCCTAAGGCATGTACTATGTAGTTGAAGGTTGAGCCCGGCTGAAAACTGACACGTTCTATTGTTATTTAATTATTGGGTTGGTGCAAAAATAATGCAGGTTTTTATATGCCAAAAATAAAATTATTATAATTTGTATAAAACTAAGATTATTTATTCAAAATATGTTCTATCATTATCAACACATAGTTGCCAACGTGTCAGAAGCATTTTTATTCCAGTTTCTAAAAAATCTTTATTTAAACTCTCAATAAACTCGCGGAAGGCATTTTCGGTTTCACTTCGGTCCCTAAAATTTTTTCCTCTTAAGAAGTTGTCCAAATGTCTAAATAAGTGGAAGTCCGTCGGCGAGAGATCGGGGGAGTATGGAGGGTGCGGAAGTGTTTCATATTTCAATTCCTGAAGTTTCCTGAGAGTTGGCATTGCGATATGTGGCCTGGCGTTATCGTGAAGAAGAATTGGTCCTTTCCGATTCACCAATGCTGGACAAAGATTTTGCAATTTCCTATGCATTTTGTCAATTTCTTGACAATATGTTTCAGCCGTGATTGTTTCGCCAGTATTTAGGAAGCTGTAATGAATAACACCTGCAGTAGACCACCACACTGTCACCATTACTTTTTTCGGGTGCAGGCTTGGTTTCGCGAAATGTTTTGGTGCTTCATCCTTGTCCAGCCACTGGCCTGACCGTCTCCTGTTGTCGTATTGGATCCATTTTTCATCACATGTCGCGATTCGATTAAGAAATGGTTCATTTTGGTAGCGCAACAGAAGAGAATTGCAAATTTCAAAACGCCGATGTTTTTGGCTCTGGGTCAATTCGTGAGGTACCCACGTGTCGAGCTTTTTAACTTTACCAATTTGTTCGAGATGGCGAACGACTGTTGAGTGGTCAACACTAACTTCTCTCGCAAAGTCCCGAGTGGTTTTGCGAGGGTTATCTTCCACCAATGCCCTAAGATGGTCGTGATCAACAACAGAGGGCCTACCGCGACCTTCCTTGTCTTCGAGATCAAAATCTCCAACACGAAATTTTTGGAACCATCGCTGCACTGTACATTCACTGATGCTTCCTTCACCCCAAACAACATTGATGTTACGCGCAGTTTGAGCCGCACTTCGACCAAGTTTGAACTCGTAAAAATAAATTTGACGAAAATCTTGTTTTGACATGGTGAATATCGGAGGTCTTAACTCATACAAAATGGAACACAAACTAAACTGATATTTGAGGAAAAACAACATTAATAAACATTGTTTATAATCCATTACCTAGACTGGAGGATTATCTTTGTTTACTTGGCAAGCAGAAGTAAACAAAAGATGAAAGTTCAAAAACCTGCATTATTTTTGCACCAACCCTATACATTAAAAATGCGCGACAGATTATTAGAAGAAAATTGTTTCTTTATAGCATGACCATTAAATATTTCCAGTAATTTAATTAAATTAAAAAAAAAGAAACTGTTGTAATAAAAAACTTAATTTTTATTATTTTTTTGTTTTATTAAAAGAAATGATGTTACATTATTACAACGAACTTATAATTAAATTTATATACTTACTGTCAAATATAATTATTAAATTACAAAAAAGTTGATGCTTTTATCTGGAAGTCTAAAATATGGTTAGATTAACCTTTCAAAGACATAAAAGCTGACGTAATAATCCCTGACAAGGTCGAAAAATAAAATTTTTGTGACCTTGACCAGGAAAGAAGTATAATATAAAAACAAGAGCTTTTAAAATAGATTGAGAAAGGAGGTATAAGCAAAAAAAAAAAAAAAACTATAATGATAGTGTAGTAATAAACAAAAACGTTATATCGAACGATGATTATTTAATCAATAGAACTTTAATTCCTTAAAGATGAATTGAATCAAATACTTTTGCAAGACAAGAACTGAAATTTAAAGTCGTTTGGCATATGTGGCCAAATTTCTTTATTCTATCAGAGACATTTTCCGTGGTAGCCTGCTTCATTTTGTGGACATCGACGACCAGTTTCGGGCGTTCCCCCATCTTCAGCATGCGTTTATCAGGCAGTGTGATAACACAAACTTGCACAGAGCAAAATTCAGTTTATACACTTTAAATTTCAGTTTAATTGTATTTTAAAACTAAATTCTTAAACTAGATCAAAGGGAGGTACGGTAATAGTAGCTGGGTGGGAAAAGAATATGTGTTTGGGTTGTTAAAGGGGCAAATTTACCTTAAAATGGAAACAACACGTGCGGGGTCTAAGTTTTAAACTCTATTGTTGGAGGGAGATTCACTTGACAATTAAATAATCAGAATAACTTTAAAATTAAATGATTGAAATAATAAAAAATTAAATACACATAAGCATAAAACAATTAAAAATAATCAAACCAAATAAACAATTTTATGCTTTTATGCTATAAACAAATTTAATTGTTTTATGCTTATGTGTATTTAATTTTTTATTATTTTAATAGCTTAATTTTAAATTATGTCAGCTTGAAATCATTATTTAATTTAATTTTAAAGTTATTCTGATAATTTAATTGTTAAGTGAATCTCCCTCCAACAATAGAGTTTAAAAATTAGACCTCCCACGTGTTGTTTCCATACCTCCCTTTGACCTAGTTTAAGAGTTTAGTTTTAAAATACAATTAAAAAGACCTGTCAGTGTATAAACTGAATTTGCTTTGTGCAAGTCTGTGTTATCACACTGTCTGACAGAAAGCATCCGGTGATAGGCGAACGCCCTAAACCGGTCGATGACCACAAAATGAAGCAGGCTACCACGGAAAATGTCTCTGATGCTTTCCAGTTCTACGGAACCAACCAATACAACATCTTTATTCTAACCTCAAATCGTGCTTTTTAGACATGTTATTCTCCACTAGATTTTAGTTTGGATACTAATGCTTATAGTTTATTCTCAATAGAACTATCCCAATTAAAAATTAGTTAATAAGCTATATTTCTTAAAATCAATGCTTAATAAAAGAGTCATAAACGATTCCTCGCGAAAAGAAATTAATTAAACAAAAAAAAAAATAGACATAACAGTTGTAAAGAATATATTTTGATTGTGTACTAAAAGAGACTAAATTACCTTCGTTTAATTTCTGTGTTTGTTCTAATAAAAGGCTTAAAATGTCAGGAAAAATTAATTTTCTTCTCCAATAAAGAATTAAAAGTATGTGTGTATGAGTTATAAAAATGTCAAGTACATTTTTATTCCGCTAGGGATCGTGTATTAGCTCCAAGGAGGAAATAAATTTTTCATTTATTAACAAAAAAAAAAATAAATAAAAATGATTGTTTCCATAGAGCTGCGGCTCTAGTGTAACTCCACAATTACAGGCGATGCGAACACACAGCTTTCTGATCAGTCAGCGGAGGATGTAATATTAACATATAAAATAAAATACTTTTGAAACTATCAAGCTGGTCAACAGTATAGGTTCAAAAAATTAACTTCAAATGCAGCAAATGAATTGTCAAGTATAATTCTAGCCGAAGGCTACCGTCCACAGGTAGGAGAGTTTAAAATCCCTAGAGAATGCACTAGTATAGATTCTGCCAGAGTTGTCAGATGTGATGGATCTATTACGACCTCATCAGAAAAACTTACGGATAAGAGTTGGAATCGTACCACTTGACCCAAGCCATAGACCATATATATGAAATTCCCTTTCCACCGTACTCCTCGTGAAATTTTTCTTTATAGCATCCAATATATTTCTTATAAATATTTTCTTTCTTGCGGTGTACTTTATCAGCTTGGTCCGTGCCATTACTTTCGTATCGAATGGTGGATCCAGGCTACTTTATTATTTATATGAAAGGCAATGATGTCGGCATTCCTTGTGGAGAACTCTTCAGTGGAGCAACCTCCTCAAGGCAGTTATAGCCCTTTACTGACATTAGCTCCATTATCCTCGCTTGATGTTGTGATGGCAGCGTGTAACAAGGAGCATATTGTTAGGGCAATTACCCAGCACAAGGGCTGGTGTTTCGTTTTCCCTGCCGCATTTGCGGCAGAAGGGCCCAATATTTTCTGTAACTTGACCTCCAACTCCAGATACACCATGCAGTGTAGCATAATTAATTTTCAGTTTAAGGACATTTGTCCATTCAGGACCAGAAGTGCCAATGTTACAGATAATTTTATTGGCCTTAGGAGTAACTTTAAAATGGTAGATACCAATCCCTTGCCACTTACATTTACTCCATTTTTCAAACGAATCCTCTCGTAGAGATTGTCTAATTTTCTTGATATTAGGCCAATCGTCTTCCGCAAGGCGCTTTGCATATTCCGTCGAGGTATCGGTACCTTCTCGGGGCATACAACATCTCTGTAGAGGCGTTCGCCGGTAAATCTACTATAGACTTTACAGTTCGTCGGATAATTGTATCAGTACCTTCCAGCAATGCAGGTTCCAGCTTTGTCAGAGGCGCCGTTTGTAAGGGGAATACTATTGTTTGGAAAATGTATTGGTTTATAATGTTGAGCTTTTGATCAGACTTCAACAGGCTTGAATGCTTAAGTTTGATGAGATTTTCATGGAGATGGCTTAAGGAAGTTTTATTATACTCTAGTTATAAATAAAATCTTAACTATGTATTATATTGCTAAAGTTGTAATTCATTAAGGTGATCAATATAGGTATACTTGAAATTTACAAACTATATTGCTTGTACATCAGTCAAATTATATAAGGAAAGGTAGCTTGTCTCTCATCAAGCTTTTATGCTACAAATATAGGGGTGTAAATCCTTTTTTCAGGACCTACAGTGAGCGGTTTGTGAAATTCTTCCACACCTTTCATATTACTCCGTTTAATAATGTGGCGATCTCCGTCACAACATCATATTTATATTAATATTTTATTTATTGCTGTATTTATTGCTGTTCCATTTATTTATTAATTACTTAGCAATAAATATAGAATTTAACATTAGTGTTTAAAGGATAAAAGTAAAACAAATTAAACAAAATTATTAATAATAAATAAATAAATAAATTATACAATATCAGGTTGGAAACGACATAATAGATTAATTCAACAGTGATTAAATATTTGTTTTTAAACTACTAAATAATATTATTAATTACCCTGACTTATTCAGTAAACTTAATATTCATGTAACTACGAAGAACACTCGTCAGAGATTAATATTTTCAAAAACCTATAACGTAACAAATTGTGCTAATTTTCGTTCATTGTCACGTATCATGAACAATTGCAACAAATTAGACTCCTGTCTGTGATTTGTATATTTTAAATATTAATAATTTTAAGAAGAAATGGTTTTAGTTAAGCAGATTTCTGTTGTTAGTACATATATTTATGTTGTCGACTGTATATTTGTCAATTTATTATTAGTAAACTATATTATTAATTGTTGTTATAATGGGGTTTTTACCTGTTTGAAATAAATATATCTTTGGAAAGTATCAGAGATATTTTCCGTCATAGCCTGCTTCTTTTTGTGCACGTCATCGACCGGTTTCTGGCGTTCGTCCATTATCAGGTTGTTTTTGTCAAAACAGTGTAATAACATAGACTTGCACAGAGTAGATTTAGTTGATACACTCCTGTGTATCAGTAAGTATTTTTAACTAAACTTGCTCTATGCATGACTATGTTAACACACTGTTTTGATAAAAAAACATCCTGATAATAGGAGAACGCACCCAAAACCGGTCAATGGCCACAAAAAGAAGCAGGCTATCACAGAAAATATCTCCAAATATATCATTCATTTAGATTTGAATATTTTTTTACTTTCTCTTACTCCTAGTAAGACGAAGTAATGTAATCGTGTCAAATTTTCGATATCGAGTTTTCACCGGAAATATCCGTTTTGAGGTCCCCTGAGTCCAAAAAAGTGGTTTTTTAGCAAATGGTCTGTGTGTGTGTCTGTGTGTGTGTGTGTGTCTGTGTGTATGTGAACAGCATAGCTCAAAAACGAAAAACCGTAGAAAACTGAAACTTAATATTCCGTTTAGGTATCACCATGCGATCTGACTGTGCTTTATCTGTCAAAATTCCTCAACCGGAAGTACCACTTTACTAGTTGACTTTTTTACTTGTTTTGCGTTTTTCTCAAAAATGGCTCCAAGGATTTTCTTTAAACTTGATACATCAACTACATATACAAGGAGCTACAACTTTTATTTGAAACATTTCTCTGGGAAAATTGATTTAAGGGCCCTTCTGGGGGAGGGGTGGGGTTAGGTTACCCTCTAAAGTGCTATTTCGGGTTATTACACAATTCGGTCATTTAAATAATGTTAATTAGAATTAAATATGTTGTTGAAATTCCGAGTTTGAGAAAAAATCGGAAAACCGGAAGTGCTTTTGTTTTAACACTTTACTAAATATGATTTTCCCACTTTTTCACGATTTTCTCAAAAATGGCCCCGACGATTTTCTTGAAACTACACATATAAACTAAACATTCAAAGATCTACAACTTTTATATTAAACATTTCTCTGGGAAAATTCATTTAAGGGCACTTTTAGGAGAGGGGTAGGGTTGCAGCTTCCTCTAAAGTGGTATCATACTTGATTATACAACTCTATCATCCAAATGAAATTAATTAGAAATAAATAGTTGGCCAAAATTCCGGGTGTGAAGAAAATCAGTAAACCGGAAGTGCGCTTTTACTGAATAGTTTTTTCAGTTTTCGACAAATTTCTTAAATTTGGTACACAAACTATAAAATTTGTCAATTATAATTTTGATAACTGGAGTAAGAGAAAGTTGTGTGAGTGTTTCACACCAGATTTTTTCTTTATAAACCAAGAGATTGGTAGATAAACCTAATCATATCACTTGGGCATCTAGAAGTAAGTTTTTCCAAGTCCCTGTATGCTAATGTTACGTTGTGTTACAGATTAAAATTCATTATAAATCGGAAACACTCTCTTTTTCACCCCTCCCCCCCCCTAACATTCTGTTCAATTTCTGAATAATAAAAAGTTCGAATTTTTTTAGCGATTGGAATATTTTAATGCCCGCATGATTTATGGCTTAAGATCCTTTTCTAAGTATGAAAGAAGAAACAATATTTTATACATTTAAGCTTCATTTCTGAAGTTCTTTTTTCTTTTTCTTTTTTTACTTTCTCTTACTCCTAGTAAGAGGAAGTATTGTAATCGTGTCAAATTTTCGATATCGATTTTTCACCGGAAATATCCGTTTTGAGGTCTCCTGAGTCCAAAAAAGTGGTGTTTAGCAAATGGTCTCTGTGTGTGTGTGTGTGTGTGTGTGTGTGTCCGTGTGTCCGTGTGTGTGTCTGTGTGTGTGTATGTATGTATGTGAACAGCAGAGCTCAAAAACGAAAAACAGTAGAAAGTTGAAACTTGATATTCCGTTTAGGTATCACTGTGGGATCTGACACTACGTTATCTGTCAAAATTCCTCAACCGGAAGTACCACTTTACTAGTTGGATTTTTTACTTTTTTGCGATTTTCTCAAAAATGGCTCCGACGATTTTCTTTAAACTTTAAAAATCAACCACACATACAAAGAGCTACAACTTTTATTTGAAACATTTCTCCGGGAAAATGCAGTGAAGGGCACTTTTGGGGGAGGGGTGGGGTTAGGTTTCTATATAAAGTGCTATTTCAGTTTATTAGAAAATTCTGTCATCTAAATAATTTTAATTAGAATTAAATATGTTGTTGAAATTCCGAGTTTGAAAAAAATCGGATGACCGGAAGTGCAATTACTTTACCACTTTACTAAATGATTTATTCACTTTTTCGCAATTTTCTCAAAAATGGCTCCGATGATTTTTTTGAAACTTCGTATATAAACTAAACATGCAAAGATCTACAACTTTTATCTAAAACATTTCTCTGGAAAAATTCTTTTAAGGGCACTTTTTTAGGGGAGGGGTGGGGTTAGATTTTCATCAAAGTGCTATCCTAGTTGATTATACAATTCTATAATCCAAACATAATTAGTTAGAAATAAATAGATGGCTGAAATTACGAGTTTCAAGAAAATTAGTAAACCGGATGTGTGCTTTTACTGAACAGTTTTTTTTTAATTTTTGCGCTTTTCTCCATTGAAAACACCGACATATTTCATTAAATTTGCTGCATTAACTATAAAATTTGTCAATTAAAATTTTTGAAAACTAAGAGTGAGTAAGAGAAAGTTGTGTGAGTGTATCACACCAGATTTTTTTTTCTTATTTACTTTACACTTTTGATGTTTATTGTTTTAGGAATACTAGAGAGAGTTTGATTTTTGCCGTGAGAATTTCTATTTTAAATAGTAATCAGCATTTTTATTGAGCGCCGACAAATTGTTTAAGGGAATAGGCGACCAGCGTGCTGTCACTTTAGTGTCATCTCTGATCTACAGTAAGCACAATTAAATATACATTTCATGAAAATCTGTTAATTAAAATTTTATACAAAACAAAAAGAGGATTGTTCAGGTAAGTTTGATGAGGACTTAATTCTTGTAAGGATAAAATTAGTGTCAATTCCTCCTATTTTTAATTTATATATTATATTATTAAATGTAAATTATAAAATTTAATAGTAGAAGGAGTTATTTGCTATATTTTTATTTCAACAATCAATAAGAGGATGTTCCACATACATTATTTTGTTTTTATGAAATTGAGATATGATAATTGGTTGGTTGACCTCTTTTAAAAGGAGCATTGATTACAGCTATAATAGCATTGACTAGAGCTATAATACCATTTCAATGTTCAAAAAAAACACAGAGATACAAATGAGGATATTGATTTGAGGATTTGATATTGATTTTATTATTATTATTATTATTATTATTCAAGGAAGGGGAGGGCAAAACCCTACGCTATCCAAAGCCTCCCTGGGCCCATGTAGCTACCACTAAGGAATAACAACTACTGGGTGTGGAACAAGAGTCCATGCACAGTTTTCACCCATCTAAGTTTCACCACTCTGACCAAAACCTTAAAAGGACGTAGCTTAAGATCCTCTACCGATTTCCTATTCCAGCCGAAGGTCTTAAACCTAATCTCCTCACAGCCCAAACAATCCGTCATCAGATGCATAGGTGTTTCCTCCTCCGTCACACAAACTCTACAAAAGAGGTCAGGCATGAATCCCATTGTATAGAGATGTCTCCTTAAACCATAATGCCCAGTGATGAAGCCAAACACATGCATGAGAGAGGTCCGTGAAAGACATCGGATCCCGCTATTCAAAGTCCGTCCGGACCCCCCCCCCCAATGAGCATCTTAGACTGCCGACAACCCACTGCACTCATCCTTATGCGAGGTCATCCACGTCTGGAAGCCTGACAAACATGTGCCAGAAGACACACTAACAGCAGGCTCGGGACCAATGAAAGGGAGAGAGGCGTCTAATTTGGCAAACCTATCCACCTCCTCGTCCTCACACGTTGGCCTTGTGCTAGCGCACTCGTGCCTATCGTGCGAGAATTCAGGGTTCGATTTCCGTGAGGGCAAAGTCGGTGTGGACCCAGCATCGTGATAAAAAGTAGGAAGCTACAATGAGTAGCGCCCTAGGTAGAGAAGGCCGGAACTAAACGGCGTGGGAACTGCGCGTGCTTACCACACGCCTCTCATTGTAATCGCCGTCTGGCAAGCCTTGGTCCTTCATGGCATCCACCTCCTCATTTCCAAAGATTCCCATATGACCTGGAACCCAGACCAGAAGCACATCCTTCAATGAAGAAAGATCTTCCAGCCTTTTAGAACATTCCAACACCAACCTGGAAGTGAAGACACATGAGCTAAACGCCTTCAACGCAGCCTGGCTGTCCGAGCAGATACAAACACCTTTTAAATTTAGTGTTACGCACCCTCTCAGCCAAAATACAACAAAGTGATATTGATTTTAATAACATAAAATTATTCAGCATTCAACAATTTTTATTTGGAAAATTTAGTATAGGGAACTCTGGAGAATCTGTGACGATGTAATCACATTCAAGAAACTTTTTAAGTAAAAATTCCAGGTTTAAAGATAATTGTTAATTTTGTTAATTATTGCTGCAATAAGACAAAGTTATATGAGTATTTCACATTAGATTTATCAGATTCAGACTTCAAATAAAATCCAAGACCAAAACCGGTAGTCCGAACCCAGTATCACACAATACACCTTAGACTATCATAACCTTTCTACATTAATAATTAATTAGTAAAATAATAATGAATGGTGTAATAATCTAGTTATAAAAACTTTGTCAAAATAAAGTTTATGCCACATTTCTAAGATTCTGAAACGACCATGTATTTCGTTGTGATCCAATATAATCTAACAGAGATAGCCTGTTTCATTTTTTTGTGGTCATCGACCAGTGCCGATAACACAGAGCAGATAACGCGTTATGACGATTCTGCAAGGTCGAGGAGGAAACCCCTGTACACATACTTTTTTGAGTGTGCCGGTTTGTGATGAGGACAAAGTTTCTTCAATTGGGGACAAGCAATTCCGAGGCCACACGAACTTCATGACGGAGCCACTTTCAGCTTTTGCTAGGCCTGGTTAAGAGGCCGAACCTGAAGAATGTGCTATAATCCCAGGGGATCCACAATAGATCTCTCGCAGGTCGCAATGGAATGAGCCTCGCACTCCACGTTTTTCAATCTAATCTAATCTATCACAAAGCAATACCACTTTATACACTGTTTGCAAGTTTTTTTTTAAGACCTACCTAGGTTCTCCATAACATGCTAAAGACCACATGTATTCATTTTTAAAAGGCATGCTTATCGTTCATTTTAAAAATAGAAACATCAATATGTAGAAATATGCAACTTAAATTACTTTTTGAAGGAAATTTACATTACTAATTAATTACCCATACTATCTCAGTATTGTTGTTCTTTGATTACAGTAGGAGTAATATTTAATTACGAAAGACCATTGGTGGTATCAGTTGTGGACTACTGTGGCATAATTAGTAATACAAATAAAGGAATTATCGTAAGATAGTATCAATAAATAAATATATTGCTAAACAATTAAGTTATATATGCATGCTATTTGACATTCACGTAATATACAAAATAATTCACATTTCAAAAAATGTTTTATTCCATTGTTTTGGCAGGTAGTACATGAAGTTGTTACATTATAGTTCAGAAGATCGCGCTAATAACTTCAATAAACTCCATTAACATTTAAAAATTTAACTCACAGATTTTCAGCAACTTCAAAAAAATCAATTTTTTCCGGGGAAACATTTCCAATAAAATTGATAAATTTATATATATCTGTGGAATTTGGCATTCCAAGTTTAAATAAAATATTATTGCAGCCGTTTTTGAGAAAATTCAAATAAACTAGGAAATTAGTGTGAACGTATTTATTAGCGTGAATGTATTTTTTAGTATGAATGTATTTATTAGTGTGAATGTATTTATTAGCGTGAATGTATTTTTTAGTGTGAATGTATTTATTGGTGAGAATGTTGGTATGAATGGTTAGATTAAGTTTATGGTTAGGGTGCATCTTGGAGTTGAAAGAAAATTTATAAACGTATTTCAACCCCAATAGGTTTAGGCAGTTAATTTTAGGAATCATACTTTATAGGTTGTGCAGGAACATTTGTTAAAATAGTTCACGCCCAAACAATTATAGCTTATACATTAAATACCCTCCTTAGAATAAGCTACATAACTACTAGTCATTTTGCTGAAAATATGGATATAATGCAATAATTAAATATAGAAATGCTTTTGGTTTTCCACATTCCACACTCTTCCTCGTCGACTGGCTTGACGGATGTGTGGAGAGTATTACCATGACCTAGGGGTCCACCTTACCTTGTTGGACAAGGCATTATACTCGTATGTGGATGCCAAGTAGTATAAACATGTGCCTTCCCAGCTCGTTGGTGGCCTCCGATTGAGAAAGAAAAATGTGTAAGAGGCGCTAATGGCCAAGGCAGTCGATGCGCAAAAAAAATAAAACTAAGAAATTTAATCTGTAAAGTAACACTTCCGATTAACTAAGTTTCTTTAAAGATAAAATTCTAACAATGCTATTAATATAACTTAATGTATAGATTGTAAAACTATAAATTATTGTAAAGTGGCACTTTATAATTAGAGGGAAACTTTAACGTTGTTTTCCTTTAGAGATGCCAATTAATCAATGATCCGGGCAAAATATTTCAAATACAAGTGAGAGGCAGTAATATATATATGTGTAGACAGTAATATGAAGAATAAAGAATAATCATAGAAGATATTTTTGAGAAAATTGCGTAAAAACTAAAAAAAAAAAAAATCTGGTGTGAAACACTCACACTACTTTCTCTTACTCCAGTTCTCAAAATTATAATTGAGAAATTTCATAGTTTGTGTACCAAATTTAATGAAATTCGACGAAAACTGAAAAAAAACTGTTCTGTAAAAGCCCACTTCCGGTTTACTAATTTTCATGAAATTCGGAATTCTGCCTATCTATTAATTTCTAATTAATTTTGTTTGGATTGGTAGAATTGTATAATCAACTATGATGGCACTTTAGAAAAAAACATAACCCCACTGCTCCCCTAAATGTGCACTTAAGTGAATTTTCCCTGAAAAATGTTTTAAATAAAAGTTGTAGATCTTTGTATGTGTAGTTTATACAAGAAGTTTCAAGAAAATCATCTGAGCCATTTTTGAGAAAATCGCGAAAAAGTGAAAAAAAAATCATTTAGTAAAGTGGTAATGTAAACGCACTTCCGGTCATCCGATTTTTTTCAAACTCGCAACATCAACAACAAATTTAATTCTAATTAACATTATTTAGATGACAGAATTTTCTAATAAACTGAATTAGCAATTTAGAGGAAACCGTAACCCAAACCCCTGCCCCCCAAAAATACTCTTAAATGAATTTACCCGGAGAAATGTTTCAAGCACATAAAAGTTTTAGCTATTTGTATGTGTAGTTGAGTTGTAAGTTTAAAGAAAATCGTTAAAGGCATTTTTGAGAAACTTGCAAAAAAGTAAAAAAAAAAAAAAAACTAATAAAGTGGTACTTCCGGTTGAGGAATTTTGACAGATGACCTACTGCCGGATCTTATCGTGTATCTAAACGGAATATCAAGTTTGAACTTTCTACGATTTATCGTTTTTAAGCTAGGCGGTTCACATAAACACTGACATTTTCTAAAAACCACTTGTTTGGACTCAGGAGACGTCAAAACAGATATTTCCGGTGAAAACTTGATATCGAAAATTTCGCACCCTTATAATACTTCCTCTTACTAAGTGTAAGAAAAAGTAATAATCAGTAGAGTTGCATTTTCGATTGAATTTTGCCGAAACCTTCACTTCAGATACATTCGTGGAACCTCAAAGTGGACTTCAAAAATCTACATCCGGTGAAAACTCAGTTTCGAAATTTTTATACGATTAAATACGATATTTTGTAAGCAAGACTTCTTTTACAATAAGATAAAGTAAAAAAAAAAAAAAAAAAATATATTAAACATTAAAATCTATAAAGAAGTTAATAATAATGGATAAAAGTGCCAACAATTTATTATAGAAATAAATTCTAATTTATTTTAATGTTTCTACAGAAATGCCATTTATTCTCGTTAGATACCACTAGATACCATCTTTTATTGTGGAATGATACACCAAATTTCTTCACTACAGCAGACCTAGAAAACAAAAGTTAATAGTATTAGATTAAAATAAAATTCCTAATAGAGAACATCTGATAAAATAAAAGTTCAATCATTAATGTTTATTCTATTTTATTCTTTATATGTCATTTATCAAAAATGACCTAATTTTATTGAACTGTGAATAATTATTGAATATTATTTTACAGTTAATTGAAGCTTTAAATATTCCAAATATATTGAATTTCCATACCAATAATTTCAATATATTTTTGGCGTTAAATTTTGAACGTTATTTGCGTATTTGGTTCAGACTTATAGGTTAGACTTTTAGATTACTCTTACACAAGCTAGACTTTGTATAACAGCTGGAGGAGATCATTTTGAACAGAATTTGTAAAAATAAACTTGTTAAATAGAGTTCCGTTTTAAAAAACAATTTTTTGTTTTATTAATTTTTAGCCTGTCCATCTTTAAATGGCTATACTTCAGTTAGCTAGCATTTCCGGTGGTAAACTTCATATCGAGAATCTCGCCAGGAAGAAGTGTGCTTGGCAAGGCTGCGAATGGGGCATACGATGTTTATTCACGGTTATCTGTTCAGAGGGGAAAGACAACCGATATGCGAGGTTTGAAGCTCACCTAGGACAATTTTGCATATTCTAGTTGAATGTACAAAGTATACAGCAATGAGAGCGAAGGCACACCCTAACACTTTGGCGGATGCACTGAAAGATAACTTTGAAAATGTAAATAGGACTGTGCAATGTCTAAAAGAAATTGGCTTATTTCAGCGCTCTTTTTAAATTAATACACTGTTAATAGATTGCTTTTTATATTTTTGTAAATATTTTTATTGTACATAGTAGGACTGGGTAAACTGGAGTAGAGGAATATCAAGTACTCTCTACTCTATAATGTATATAAGTTGGTGTGAATGATAAGTTTGTATGGTTAGGTGTTTTTTTACATGGAGTGAGAGTATTTATTTGGATGAATGTATTTATTAGCTAGTATGGATAAGGTAGGTTTAGAGTGCAATTGAGTTGGTTACGAATGAAGTGCAGGGATTAGGTTTTTATATAGTCTTTTTTAATAGTGCAATGTAGATTAGTTATCATTAAAAAAAAGAAATGACATTACAAGAATAGCTGTTGCGTGCCTGTACAAAATAAAAAAAAAAAGCATTTTCGGAACTACATTTATTCGTCACTTTTGACTCAAAATGACTCCAATAATATATATATCTTTAAGCTGTGGGATCACCTCGAGTCATGGGACATCCTGTATACCATAAATGAAAAACTGTTTATTATTGGATATATAAATATTCTTTGATTAATCCGATTAACTAATTAATCTCCCCAATATTGCGGTACATGGAAAAATCAACAGCCAAGAATTACGATTTGTCAGTAATTATTACTAGATCGCATACATGATGTTCTGGAGGGAAAAAAAAACCGGTGTGGAACACTCGCACAACTTTCTCTTATTCCTGAAGAAGTATATATAATACAAGGAAGTATATAATATATAAAATGACAAATTTCTACTTTAAACTTCAAAATTTCACACATTTATCCTAACATAGTAAAGAGGTGGTGGGGGTACAAATAGATAGAGTACTGATTGCATCGTGTGGTCCATAAGAGCGCGCTAATAAGATTGAACTAAACTCGCATATAATGTTCGAAATTTAACTCCACATATCACTCCGCATAACTATGATAGTTATTTATGTGTGTAGTTAATGTAACAAGTTTAAAGAAACTCGCTAAAAATTACCAAAAAAAAAAAAATTTTAGAAAAGTCAGTGAAGTTGCATTTCTCTTTGGTTGTTGGATTTTGTCCGAAACCTTCGTGTCAGATGCTGTGGTAATTTCTAAACGGAATAATAAGTCCATGTGCTTCTTGCGATTTTTCGTTTTTGAGCTATAACTTAGAGCTTGTCAATGGGAAACCTAAAACTCAAATAATTGCCACTACACTAGAAGCAACGCTGAACATACTCAGTTCAATAATTATCTTACAGTAAGATCGTATATTTTTTAATAAGTCACATTATTCTGAGATTTTTTTTACGTTGTTAAATGGAATTCAGTATACAATCTCAATATAAACAAACCTTCAATTTATTTTTAGAATCAATTAAGCATTTTAATTAGTTACTTGTAATCAGTTTTGCATGTTATTTATTATTGAAATGAAATTTTTTTTTTTTTCAATTTAAAATGATTTCCAAAGACCTTTCACTTTCAGCATTTATTTACACGTAAGTATTTTGTTGAATGATATCCACCAACTTTTCACAATAATCCGACTATATACTGTCCCATTGTACTCTTGGACTCTTTTTATATCATATTGCTTATTAGGTTTGTAATTTTTAAACTATTAATAGTGAAAAGAAGCAAGTAAAACATTTTGGAAACTCTGTTTACCTATAATAAGTTATTCACATTATTTATATTGCACAGGCCTGGCTGAAGGCATACGCAAGAGATGCACCCGCCTAGTGCCCCTCGACCTATCTAATAAAGAAGAAATTAAAAAAAAAAAAAAATTATAATAAACAGTATCTAGGATTTTATTTGTTGTAGCATTCTTATTTTTCTTGTTTAGAGTAAGGCTATCAACTCTCAACACGAATTGATAGCTGATTAATTGTTGAATTGATGGATGAGAATACGAAACTGATCAGGAACAAGATAAATATCCGATTTTTGCCAAAATTATTGAAAAACTTTTTTTAAGCATAATCTTCCAATATTTTTCCAAACCATCAGATTGGATTCAGACATCAGCATCCTAATTTTGCAACAAAGCCATCCTGTTGTGGCATCTTTTTTTGAGAACAAGATGTGTTGTCCGGGTATCTTCCTTGATGAGAAGCAAGCCTTCAATCGTGTGTGGCATCCGAGATTGCTCTGGAAGCTCAAGAGCATCCTACCATTTATGTACTACCCAATCATAAAATCCTATTGTCTGACGCTATTTTGCGTACAGACTGGTACATCAAATTCTCCCATTCATAAAATGAAGCGGGCGTACGTACCGCAAGGCAGTATTCTAGGTTCCATCCTATACGCAATATGTTCAGCAGATCCGTCCAGAAACATTACTTCTAACTTACGCAGATGACACAGCTATCCTATCTCTTCATCAAGATCCAATAAGAACACATAGAAACCTCCAAACTGATCTCACTTCAATAGAGGAATGGTTCAAAAAATGGAAAATTAAATTCAACAATACCAAATCTCAAAACATTACTTTCACCCCCCCCCCCCCGCATTACTCCCGCTCCAATCTATTAGAATTTAATTTCTACCCCTACTACCAATGTGGTTGGCTACCTTGGGATGTGTATCTATAAAAGCTGGACTTGCCTACACAAAACACTACTCGACAACAAATCAAAACTCTCACTAAACAACAAACGTCTTAGATCCACATATTTATTGTAACTTTGCTGGAAATAAGGCAACGAACTATGGGGTTCAACGAAACGTTCAAATCTCCAAAGAAAATCTCCCTCCAGTCCAAAATCCTTCTCACCATTTTATGTTTCAAACCTAACTATACACACAGATTTAGTAATTTTTTTTGTAAGTAAGATACCCCATAAACGATAACAATTCCATCAGACTTTTCTTTCCCATTCTAATCCTCTTATCCGAAATTTATCATCCAGTTGTATTCCAGATAACACTTCCAGACGGTTATCTGGCCTCGCAACTCCTCTCTACAACTTTTGTAGACCTGAAGCGAGCATTTGATTCGGTACCATGCGCTCTTATGGCGCAAACTGTATAGTATAGGTTTGAACGGTAAACTGTTGAGAGTCTTAATTGCGATGTATAGCGGATCTAATTTCATTATCTCTCATAACAACTGTCTTTCTGCTGAAATCACTGTAACTGGAGATGTGCTGGAAGGGGAGGTTTTAAGTCCGATCTTGTCCTCTTTATATATTTCTAATATTATAACGTTTTTTAAAGAGAGGGCTTGCCCAGGCATTAGTATTACTTCTTCAAGGGATTTGCTAATGATTTTATATGCTGACGACAGCGTTTTGTTATCGTCCATCCGCATTGATGCCCAATTACAGTTGAAGACCCTCAAAGAGTACTGTGACGTCAATGGCCTATCGGTTAATACTGACAAAACATTTGTTGTACCTTTCCAAAGAGGTTCCAGAGTTGGCAAATTAAAAAATCTATATTACAATAATTAGAAAATAGAGTATACAAACTCGATTGTTTACTTGGGTGTAACTCTTTCGCATACCGGTAAGCTTCTGACGCTTCAGTAGTTAAATTCAATACTGCCAATACTGCGGTTTTGAATATTCTTAGGAAAAGCAAATCAGATTCATGGTCAACAAAAGTTCAATTATTCAATGCTTTAGCAGTGAGTATACTTTTTTATTTAGGGGAAATGTGGGCTGCTGAGTACTATAGTATTTTAGAAAAATGCCAGTTAAAGTTTCTGAAGTCTGTCCTTTGTTTACCTCGAGTTACACCCGATTGTGCCGTTCGAATGGAGACTGGGTTTGTTCACTGCCAACTGAAAATTTTTGCTAGAATGATGGATTGGTTAATTACCATACTGAATATGGATAATGATTGTTTACCTAAGGTGATATATTTCAGACTAGTTGAGCTTGCTAATGTTAATTTACCTTTAACTGGTTTTATCAGTTGAAATCTTGTTTCCAATGTGTTGGTGTAGATTATTTGTTGCATAACCATGATGTCTCTCAATTATTATATCATAGAAATGAGCTCATAGAAACATTCGAAATGAGATTGGTTAGTAGAGATTTTGAATTCAGTATTGAATTCTTGCTTTAATAGACACTATCGTTTGTGTAGCAGTCTGAAGTTTGGTGAGGAATATCTTCATTATTCAGGTCATGTCAATAAACTCAGAGTTATGTCCCAGCTAAGGCTATTTAATAAAAAATTTCCAACCATTTTTTTGAACCGTAAACGTTATTATTTTTCGCCCAACAAGCAATGCTCCTTATGTCCGCTAAAGGAATCTGATAACATTTATCACTTCTTGTTTCATTGTATAAAATTTAGCGATGTAAGAATGAAGTACCTTTCCAGATTTCTGTCATCTTCTTATGTAAACGAGGAGGAGGCGATGGAAAGTTTGTTCTATAATTTAAATTTGGAGAAAATTAGTTATGTATTTGTTAATAGAGCGCTTTTATTTAAGGAGCAGACAAATCTATAATTTGTTCTATGGCTTTGCACCAAGTTGAGCTTTTTGGAAAACAGTATTTTTTTTTATTTATTTAGAAGTTAATTTTAAATTTATTTAAAAGTTATATTTTATTTAGAAGCTAATTGTTAAATTGTCCAATTTTGTACATTCCTCACCCTTGCCATAAAGAAATACATCTTTGGAGCAATAACTAAACAATAATAATAACTCCTCTTTATAGATGAAGAGAGCAATTAATTCGAATATTTAATTAGGGAGTGTTCCCGGTGGGTAGTTTCTTCCCTCGTTTATTACGTGGGGAGTAAGTGTCAGTGTCAGTCAACAGTGTTATTTATAGCGCAATTAGCGCTGATGTAACAATTCATATAAATATATATATATATATATGTATATTGCAAGAGAAAATATGGTGTTTCACATTCGGTGTAATTGCGATACTTAAATCTTATTCATTATCAAAATCCATGGAAACGTAAACAATTTTTAAAAAGCCATGAGAAAAACAACGTCATAAAACACACCATGCAAGGAACATAAAAATTACTTTTTAACGATGCAATTCTTCTCAATTTTTATTTACATGATTCCGTTTATTTGTTCAACAAAGAACAATAAAACTTATCTAATATTTCTTTGCACATATATAAGTTTAATGAAAATTCTGTAGGTAGTGAAATCTTCAGTGTGTATTATATTTGAATAAGAGATTGAAGTATATTGCAATAAGCAAGACTGTCTTATCAAGTCGTTATTAACCTGTGAGATGACACCTGTTTATTTGGTTTAAAGATATGTCTTAGTATTTCATTCTGTCTTCACCACTCACTCATGTTTTCTTCAATCTACCGTTTACCTGAACACAAAATTTTATTTAAATATTCATTTTTAACGCTTCTAATGAAAGTGCACTCAACTTGAATTTTATTTTTAAATTTAGCAATATCTCATTTCATAAGTTCTAAATTTCCGATTGCTAAATCGGCTCCTGATTATTAATAGCAAGCATTTTCAGGTTTCTCTTTGTCAGAATTAAGGAGAAAACCTTCGAGAATATTAATACATTTTCTAGCCTCATTAAGCGTATGACAAGCTACTGTTTGTGTCAGACTCTATTTAAATTCTACAATTTTCAAATTTTAGCACAAGGAAAGGATTAGCTGAGAGGGTAGCGCACTAGATTCGGGTTTGACAAGATGTAAACAGAAATATGTATAATATTAAATTTAATTGGATATCATAATTGGAATTAATTTTAGAAAAAATACATCAGGAGCACACATTTTATTCATTCAAACTAGTGAACTATTAGAAAACCAAAAATTCCCCGCGTATAAATTCTATTTAAAGATTTCATTAAGATAAACATATGTTGATAAAGAAATTAGTTACCATTACAAACTAATACTTATTAGTTAGCAAGAAACTCAAGATTAGTTTAAATCTAATGTACCGGTCTTTTTCATTCGATTGCTAAGCCCAGCTAGAGTCAGGAAAATACCACATTAAAATTGCGTATAATTCTTTTCTTTACAGCATAGTTGTTCTGCAATTTACTGCATCTGTTTCTGCATCTGTCTTGTCTGCAATTTACAATACGTTAAAATAACTTCATCATATTATACTATGTGTACAGCCCTCTATACACATACCATACAGATTACACTTCTTTCCAAAATAGTCAATATAATCTCCCAGATTGGGACAAATTAATCCTCTGCGCTAATTCAGTACAAGAATAAAAGATTATTCTATTACATAATTAACTGTTTTAAATTGCCCTCTTTTAATTTATATGATTAAATTGTTCCTTCTACATATTTTGTTTCCTTATTTCTGAAATAATAATAATTTTGGTAATTGTGAGTTGTATGTGACCCAGTCATGGCAGACAATGTTCTACAGACCCCTCCCAACTAGGACCCCCCCCCCCTAGACACAAATGTTCTTCCGATTCATCGAGACATCGATATATTATCTATCCTATACTGTATGTTATTTTATTTTACATTTTTATCATTTTTTTTATCATAGTTTTCCATTTTCCAAGCTTTGTTTACAATTCAAGACAATATTTACATGGTTCTCATTTAATTTTTGTTCCCTCCTCTTTTACAACATTCATACCACACACACATTAAATATACTTTAAAAAGTAAACGTTTAACGGACACTTTCCAATCAATGCAAATTGTGTAAAGGTCGTATTCTCGGATTAGGTCAGCTATATAATAAATACACTTATTAGTATTAATTTGGACACTTAGAGCTTTACATAAATCTCATAACTTTACAGGTATAAATTGTTCCTTTTATGCTTTACAACATGAGTTGTGAAGCGTAAAGAAAAAAAATGAATTTAATCTTATTTAAATAGTTTCTTAGGATGTAATGAGGAGACCAAAGTGGAATTCGATACTATCGATAGAACGGCTAGCATTTAACTGTGATAAAGGTTGACAGTTGGGAAAAAGGGGTCTGTAGAAAAGTGTTCGACATGACAGCCCGCTTTCATTCACAATTACCATAATTTAATTTATTCTGCTTTTTTTAAATTTTAAATCACTTTTTTGCTTTTTTTTTTTTTTTTTTTTTTTTTTTTGAGCCCTTAAGATTGTTATTAAATGTTTTTTATTTTATCCATTTATTTATTTATTTATTTACTTTTTAAGACGATATAATATACAATGTATTATATTTTATTTAATTCTAATAAAGAAAGAAGCTTGTTAATTTTGCAGTTATTTACAATCAGTAGTATAACAATCATCGTAACTTACACCATACAGCTTTTTTAAGGTCGTAAAAAAGCTTTAAGGTATTTGGTGTAATCTATATACATATATACGAGAGTAGAATCTGGCCTTCTTTAAATCTATTTTTAAAAGTCGTTGATTAAAAAAAAAAAAAAAAAAAAGAAAAAAAAAGTTGGCAATGCTGATAGAAGACATACTAAGAAAGTTTTTCTTGATAATACAGAAAACTTGGTGCTTTCTTTTTTAAAAAAAAACTTTTTTTTAATAAACTCAAGGACTGACATGTTTTTTTTTTTTTCACTCTTAAAGAACTTTAAATCAGTTGTTGAAGTAAAATTGAACTTCGGCATTTCAATCTTAAATTAATTTTGTTTTACATAATCCTTTCTTCGTAGCAATAGCTTTTGCTTTATTGAAAAAAAAAGAAGAAGCTCGTTTCATTAATTTATATAAATTGGTCAGGTATATTTGCGACGGCTGTTCATTTAAACACTTTAGAAATATAATGATAATGCAATTTGATTGGTGATGTTGAACTATAATAACAAAATCCATTTTAGTGCATTTTAATTTTGACGATATCCTGAGAAAAGATAAGGGAGTATCCTTATTAAAGGGAAGAATACAGTGAGCATATAGCTAAAGATGAAGTAGTAAATTCGGAAGAAATAATCAATACCTGTAAGGATCAGAATAGCCCTAGAACTTTAGGGATCATGATGGAATTTCTAAAGTAAGGACTCCAACAAATTTGTTGAAACCCTTGGTAAGATATACACAAGATTCATAACCCTGAAGAGTAGAACAACATCCTTACAATTATTTTTTTTAAAAAAAAAGGAAGCAAGAAGAACTGTATAATTATAGAGCGTTGTGAGTCCGGCCATCAGTAGGAAGAATTTTCGAGGTCAATAAAGACAAAAAAATCTCAGATGTTCATAATCTTCTCGAAATATGCTGTGGGTTTCCATGAGACATATAAGGTGTTGATGATAAAGGCCTCATAAATGTAACTCAAAGATTATATTGTTTCTCACATAAAGAAAGGAAATTCAGTTTCAAAAGCAAGCATAAGAGATAACCAAAGGGTTGTGCCTAGTGGCCCAATATGTACAACCTCACCAATACAATAACAATATGTACAACCACGCCAATGAATTACTTCAGGGTGAAGAAAGAGGTTAAGATATGTCCGGCCGCTGAACACCTAAGGTAAGAACACAAAAGGAAAGCCAAAGGCAAACGATATGGGCTACTCTCAGGAGGATGATGGACAAGTTTCTGCAAATAAGCCGAAGAAGAGTGCCGTGACTCTGTTAGGTTGGCCACAGGCCACGACTAACTTCAGAGCCGTCTACAAGAAATCGGCATTGTGGCCTTTAATATGCATCTCTTGTGTATGACAAGGCTAAGAAATGATACCTCCCACTTACAAGCATGCTCAGCACTGCAGACATAAGAACAACGATAAACACAGAGTGTTTTTGATTGGGGTGCTAGAAATTAAATTATCAAGGTGGGAAAAGTAGTTGATGTGGTTGGTTACACAGAGCTGGAAAGCATCAGAGATATCTTCCGTGATAGTCTGCTTCTTTTTGTGGTCATCGACCGGTTTCGGGCGTTCGCCCATCATCAGGATGCTTTTTGTGAAACAGTGTGATAACATAGATTTGCACAGAGCAAATTTAGTTGATACACTCAAGTGGAAATCCTATGGAAATCCTTAACTCTCAAATTTAAAAAAGTTACATTTCACTGTGTTGTCAAATAAATAACTAATTTATGAATATTGGATACCAGTGGAAAAAACCCATGGAACGAAAGAATGTTGGTCAGCCATGGCCAACTTTATTATCTACTATTTTTTTTTTGTACTACATATAAATATATAAAAGTAATTTTTGCATTTAATGATCTTACCTTAATACTAATGTAAGGACAAGATATAACAAATAAATTCACTTAGATATTTCACTCAATGTGCCAAATATATTACGTATTTCTGCTTAAATATATATCTACGTATATTGCAACAACTGTATTAGCGTTTTTTTTGCTATACTTCAGTATAATGCTAACCCATCCTGACTCTTTTTTACACAAACATTAGATAACATTCCCTGGGTATTACATTTCTACAATATATCTCTTCATTTCTTCGTTCGTCCTTGATAATATACATCAATCTTCTAGACCTTTCTTTTTTGCTCTAGTTAAAATAGCCACCAACCATAGTTTCAAATAGATAAATCTAACACATATGAATATATTTTCCAACATTATTATTAATGTGTAAAGTGCATTTTAGCTATGGCAATAAAAAAATAAAATGAAATAAAAATAAAATGAAAACGGAAATTGTTTGCTTTTGAGTTGAGAGAAAGTTTTGTCACTAACTAGTTGAAGAAGATTGGTGCGTCTCAGTGGGAGAATGTTTATTATTTACATAACAATAGTTCTAAACTACACATATATAAGTTCAATACCATAGTGGCCGGGCACAGTCAAATACGGCTAGCTCAGGGATCATCAATACATAACTACTAATCTGCTCAGGTAAATGATAGTAAACAAAATTTTGCCCACTAGATTAATTTTCCATAAATGGTTTGAAATTAGTATCTATTAAATAAAATTTAAAATTTATACAAAATAACATTTTTTTTACTTTCTCTTACTTTATAAGAGGAACCATTACGATCTAGTCAAAGTTTCGAAATTGAATTTCCCCCAAGGAAATACTTGTTTTGAGATCTTGTGAATACGATAAAAATTCTTTTTAGCGAATTGAATCGATATGTGTGTATGTTTTTGTGAAAACAAAATATTCCAAAAATTAACAAAAATCCTATATCTGAAAATCCTATAACATGATATTCCGTTTCGGTACCAACCACTGCAACTGGCAATATGGTTTTGGCCAAAATCCATATAAACCGGAAGAGCGACTTTACTCAATAGTTCGTTTTTGTTTTTTTTCTGTTTTTTTCTCGATTTTCCTTAAAAATGGTTGCAACATTTCCTTTAAACTTCATTTTATTTTAACTACACACATAAATACGCATCCAAATTTTTTCGAAGCAATTTTCTAGAAAAACTGTTTTTCGAAGTTTTGGGGGGAGGTGAAGCAAGCGACGTTAAGCTTTTGTTTAAAGTATCACATTAGTACAATGTATGCTTCTTCCACCTTAAGATAACAACGAAACACTTTTAATAACATAAACGAAAATATAAAATAATATAATAATAAAAATATAAACAAAACAATTTTAAGGGTAGGGATTAGCTCAGTGGTTAGCGCATTGAACTCCCATACGGAGGTCCCGGGTTCGAGTCCAGCTGTACTTACTCTTAGATTTTTTGTCTTCCTAGAGCCTCTACAGCTCACAACATGGACAGTGTTGTCTGCAACGAGAGAACCCTCAGGAGGCCTGCCGTGCACTGAGAAGGTTCCTGCGCCAATGACCATAGTTTTTGACGCCCTTTAAAAAAAATAAAAAAATTAATTCTGTCTTTTTATTGTTAAATTTTTCAACCACCTTTATTATTAAATATTCATATTATTATTTTTTTACTTTCTCTTACTCCTAGTAAGAGGAAGTATTGTAATCGTGTCAAATTTTCGATATCATGTTTTCACCGGAAATATCCCTTGAGTCCAAAAAAGTAATTTTTACCAAATGGTCTGTGTGTGTGAGTGTGTATATGAACAGCATAGTTCAAAAATGAAAAACCGTAGAAAGTTGAAACTTGATATTACGTTTAGGTATCACCATGGGATCTGACGGTGCGTTATTTGTTAAAATTCCTCAACCGAAAGTACCACTTTACTAGTTTTTTTTTTTTTTTTTACATTTTTGGGATTTTCATAAAAAGGGCTCCGTCGAATTTCTTTAAACTTGGTATATCAAGTACACATATAAAGAGCTACAACTTTTATTTGAAACATTTCTCCGGGAAAATTCATTTAAGAGCACTTCTAGGGGAGAGGTGTGGTTAGGTTTTCATCTTAACTGTTATCTCAGTTTATTAGACAACTCTGTCATCTAAATGATGTTAATCACAATTAAATATGTTGTTGACATTCCGAGTTTGAAAAAAAGTCGTTTTAACCGGAAGTGCGTTTGTTTTAACATTTTACTAAATGCTTTTTTTCACTTTTTCACGATTTTCCTCAAAAATGGTTCCGACGATTTTCTTGAAACTTCTTATATAAACTAAACATGCAATGATCTACATCTTTTATTTTAAACATTTCTCTGGGAAAATTCATTTAAGGGCACTTTTAGGGGAGGGGTGGGATTACTTACAGCTTCCTCTAAAGTGATATCATAGGTTGATAATACAATTCTATCATCCAATCAAAATTTGTTAGAAATAAATAGATGGCCAAAATTCCAAGTTCTAAGAAAATTAGTAAAACCGGAAGTGCGCTTTTACTGAACGGTTTTTTCAGTTTTAGTCGTATTTGAATTAATTTGGTACACAAACTATGAAATTTGTCAATTATAATT